>JAZKJV010009414.1:0-182559 GCA_037367405.1 Ottelia alismoides
TCTGCTTGTTTTTGTTTTTTGCAAATAGGTCCCTCAAAGGACCTATTTGTAACATTTATCATTAGTTTCCGTGCCTTTTTTTTACATTTATGCCCTTGCACTTTTTCGTTAATATCTCGAGCATACAGAATCCATTTGAGTTGATTTCAGTTTTAATGTGTTGCATATTTTACCCTCTATTTAATGGTATCATTTATTTTATGATTTGAGACTAAATTAAATATGATGATTTTTTATGATTTATAGTGTCTCATGCTCCTTGATTTAAATGCCATTCATCATCGTTAATGCTAAATTCGACTCTGAATCTAATCCTTATTCCATTGCTCAACAATTTGCTAATTCAGAGCATATTTGTACATTTTGTCTCACACACTTGTTTGCATCACATTAAATGCATACATGCACCATATTTTAATTACCTCTTAAAATCCAGCAAAAATACATGCATCATTTCCTTCCATTGTGTTTGCATTATTTTATCTACATATTGCATTGCATATGATATCTGCATGAAGGCCTAGGTCTATAAAAAATCCACTCATTAATTAAACAATAATTTTCAATAAATAGACGAAGCAGGCTCCTGTCCCTATGTTCGAACTTGGTATACTTGCCAAGTAAAATAACTTCCACACATTTGAAAGCGTAGTTTTTGTCGGACCATTTTCACCACCTATACTACGATAAAAGACGATTCCTCAATATGATGTGAATGTGATTCATCAAATGGCGCCGTTGTCGGGGACACGACTCATCTTTATTTGTGTGTTGGATTTTATTGAATTATTTTTGAAGTAGAAATTTTCGAAATTTTAGGTCTTTTCATCGTGTTATTTTTGCATAATTTCATGATTAAATTTCTTGATAAATTTCTGACATTATTCTTTTGTGGTAGGTGATGAACGTCAAATTTGCTGCTTTAATAATGTGGAATTATCGTAGTGTAGGAGGTAATTTTGATTCAGCAAAGACCACATCTTTGAATATGTGGATATTATTTTACTTGGCAAGTTTACCAAGGTCGAACATAGGGACACGAGCCTCTTCGTCTATTTATTAAATTTTGTCTATTAATTAGTGAGTGATTATTTTCTAATCTCATATTTTCATGCATATGCACAATAAAATGCAGAGAAAACAATGCTCTGAATGATGCAGCTAAATCACAAACCATGATGCATGTAATTTTTATTTGATTTTATGATGCAATTATAAGGTATGCATGTTGAAATGCTCAGGCAAGTATGCAACAAAAGATTTACAGTGATGCCCTGTAGAAAATCACATCAATGAGCACAAATGATGGTTTAGTTTCCAGAGTTAGATTGAGCATTAAAAACCGAGAGCAAGCATCTATTAATGATAAAAATGTATAAATCAAGAGACACTATATAACATCAAAATTCATCATATTTCAGTTAGTGTCAAATAATAAATTAAATATGTCATTAGAGAGAGGATGAAACAAGCTTCAAAATGACACTGAAATCATGCAAATTGGACTTAAAATGCTCAAGATATGAAAGAAACAATGTAAGGGCATAAATGTAGTAGAAATGCATTAAAAATAAAAGGATATATTGCAAATAGAACCCTGGAGGGACCCATTTGCAAATACCAAAAACCAGCGAGGCCCATCTATAAATTTTTCATTACGTGCAGGAGCATTTTTGATATTTTGTAAAGCCGCAAGGGCCTCCTTGTAAAAAACCCAAGCGTGCACGTGGGCACGTGCCTAGGGACCAAAATGTAATATTAAAATTCACAGGATCCTTCGTGCAGTTTACCCAGCCCCTCACGTGCAGGGCACATGAGGGAGTGATGAATCTCCATTTTCATCACCTTTATTCTATCATTTTGGCCTTAAAACCCCTAGTAAGTGCATGTAATTAGCCTTAATTTGCATAAGTTAACATTCATGCATTGTTGTGCAATTAGTATATAAAATACTTTTTTTAATGCTAAAATTATAGAATAAAGAAATGAAAAGAAAAAGAATAAAATATCAGAGATATTTTATGACCTTAAACCTCGAGACCTAGGCATCTGATGACTAGGTCAACAAGGAATAAAGTAGGGGAGATAATGGTCCAAAATACAATAAAAATTCCTTTTATTAATTCATTTATTATTCATTTGGGGACCTATTTTATTTTCCACTTTTTATACCTCAAATAAATATACACTGAACATGAAAGTTGTAGATAATAACATAATAGACAGTGGACAAGTACAATCTGAATAAATCTCCAAAATCCCAACTTCCCAGTCCCATATCTCTTAACTAAAAACTAAAAATATATCAAAAATCATCTTTAATTGTATATAACTTTTAATAAGCTATTTAATGAAGGTGGTTTCATATTTTTGGGGGTTAAAGAAAGTTAGGTTTTGGACCCCTAATGTATGGTATACCCGATTAAATATTCATTTTTATTTATTATTTATTATTTCTATAATTTTATATTTTTATAATTTTGTAGATATTATTTATAATATATGTACATATTAAAATAGGAATAAAACAATAAAGAAAATAATAAAAATAAAATATGTATATAAAATACATAGGTAAAATACATATATGCATACATATATAATAAATAGACCTGTTTATTTAAATATATATATATATTATATCAGAAAAATATAATAAAAATATATTTAAATATCTAAAAATAAATCATAATTTGATAAAAATAATAAACTGAAATAATAAATCAAAAATACAAAATAAAAATAAAATACACAAAACATAGATAAATATACCAATATTATAATCCTAAAAAGTAACTTGTAATTAATCACATCTAAAAAGAAATAAAAAGTACAATAAAATAATTTAGAAAATAATAAATATTTTTTATTTTATAACTTAAAATTAATAAAATCATTTATTATTTAATATTGATTTTATAATTATTTTCAGGAGGGTTTTCTAGGTTGATCCAGTGGACCAACAAGGTTGCTGGTGGTTGACGCAGGTCAACTGTCTGACCCTAATCCTATAGCCTCTGACACCTAGCCGTTGACCCATTTCTCGAATTTTTCATGCATGATGCGTTGCTCGAGGATAATGAGACCCTTCATGAAAGTTGATCCATGTAGCTCCTTGATCCACGTCGTGCCCTCTTATAGGGCAAAGCATCATTTCTTCGCGCATAATCTATCCTTGAAGATCATCTCGTCGTCACCTGTATAAAACACCCTCTGACTTTTCCTTCACTTTTTGAACCCTTTTGGCCATGTTTTTGCCCCCTTTCGTGTGCTTCGGATAGAGGAGGTTGACAGCCTCCTCTCCGACCCCTTGGAGCGAGCTCAGGCATGTCTCCAGGCGACTCCACCACATCCGACAGAGCTCCACCGTGAGGTCATCCTGGTCCCACCAGTCGAGGTACCCTTTCCTTTCTTGTATTCCCTAGCTTAGTGGTAGTCTTAGGTTTCAGTATTGCTTTAGTTTCACTCGTTAATCGCGTGTTTATCTGTAACCACCCACTCCCATAGTTCACCAGACCCAACTTCGATGAACTCCTCCACTCATTCCCGGACATTCTCCAGCTTGCCAACCACCCTCACGAGCCTCACCTTTGCCTCTGACATGCCCACCGCACCTCCATTCAACCAGATCCCCAGCAGATCTGGAGCTCGGACCTCAACACCATCGCTTCACCGGAGATCTACCGCCACATGTCGCCATCCATTCACCTACGCCAAAAAGCCCTCCAGGACCCTCTTTTCATGAGTACTAACATATCTTTCAGGTCCAGGAGGCTTTAGACTCCGTCGGGGGTCGATTTTGTCTTCCTTGCAGGTACCTAGAGCCGTCACTGCTCCTTGACCTCGCGACGGTGCACCAGGGCTCGTCGAGCCCATTTTGGCACCGTCGTGCATTCGAGGAACCTTCCAGACTTCTTTGGAGACCTTTTGCAGCGTTGCAGGTTGTCAGAGCAGCTCGCCATCATCGATTGAAGCTCGCCAGCAGCTGTGTTCTTCCTTGTTCCTCCAGGGACGTCCACAGCCATTGGATTGGCTTCCACCTACATACTCTCCAACCGTTGTTCGATTGTCCGCCTCACGACCGTACTAAGAGCCAGGATCTAATGATGGTCATTCATATATGAACTGGTATCGTCGCAGGTGGATGCACCGCGTGGCTAAGTCAAACAGATCTCGTCGTTTGCTCGTGCAAAGGCTTTGGGTATTTTGCACTTCGGCCCAAGATGTTTTTATATTTAATATTTGAACCATAAACATTCATGTGTCGTACATTTTATTTTGTAATATTTGCAAAAAAGACTTCTCACTTTCTGTTATTTGCATATTAGTCCTGTGCTAAGTCAGCCGACAGAGCGTGAAGTATTTGCAACCAACCCCTTGCATGTCTGGTTTATTGGCATTGAGTTGGAAATTTGGATATTAAGCTGTATATTTTTGGTAAAATTGCAACTACGCTCCCAGACTATCATTATTTGCATTTTGGTCCCTACTAGGTGGCTCACGTGTTTACACACGTGAGCTTGGCATTTTTGCAAGCGGGGCCACAAGGTTTTGGGTATTTCAAATTAATACTGTAACTTTTTAATTATATTTAAAGTTTTTTTATAAAATTACAGGGAGGTCCTTGAACTTCCTGTTATTTACATTAATGCCCCTACTAGTAAACTAGTTTCTCTTTGTTTCTTGTATTTATTTTAAATAGCAATTAAACTCCAAAAATCCCGAAAAATAGTTATAGCTTACTGATTGGATACTTTCATGCCATTATTTATTTCACAATTTTAGATCTTTTTTAATATTTATTAAATGGGATTTTTACCCGGCAGTCCCTATAATCTTTGTCAATTACCTCTACGACCTTTGAAACATCGTAATTCCTCCCTTACCCCCGTAAAGTTGTTAATCTTTACCTACAGACCATGTGGTTAACCCCCATCCATTTAACAGTTAAAACTAACCGGATTCTGTTATCTTTTTTATAATATACCTATTTTATTTATCAAATTTAGTACAAGTGCCACTCCCTCCCCACCCTCACCTCCAGTAGCCACTCCCTCCCACCCTCCACCTCTTGGCGAACATGTCACCCCTCCCCCGGTCCCCCCGCCACCCCTGCTCAGAGCTCCCCAACCTGCCCCACTGCTCGATGCCCGCGCCAACCACCTCCCCCTGCTCGAAGTCCCCCTCCTCCCCTGCTCGTCCCCCTCGTCGTCACTCGAGGCCCCTCCCCTGCTCACCACACTCCTGCTCAAAACCATACCTCCGTTCGAAGCCCCTCTGCTCGAAGCCCGCACCCACCACCTCCCATGGTCGAAGACGACCCCCCCTTGCTCGACCCAATGCCACCCGGCTCGCCGCCTCCCTTCTTCCCTCCCCCTAAAACATGGTTCTGCCACCTCCCCTGCGATGCCCCCACCCCTCACCCAAACCCAGTTTTGCTGCCTCCCCTGCGGAGAAGCCCCCCCGGTTCTCCTGTGCGAAGCGGGCCGATTGCGAAAGCCCCACCCCCCGGTTCGATTGCGAAGCCCCCCCAGCGGCTCTCCCTTGCCTGTAGAGCCTCTCCCCCCACCCGCACCCCCACCCCCCCCAAACACGGTTCCGCCGCCTCCCCAGCGAGGCCCCCCAACCCAGTTCCCGCCGCCTCCCCTGCGAAGAAGACCCCCCCCCCTCCCCCCGCCTCCCCTGCGAAGATGCCCCCCGGTTCCCTTGTGCGAATTGGGCTAATTGCGAACCCCCCCCCACCCAACCCCACCACCCGGTTCGATTGCGAAGCTCCCTCCACCCCCTGGTCGCCCTCCCCTCCTCCTCCCCTGCCTGTAAAGCTACCACCACCCCCCTGGCCGCCCTCCCCGCCTCCTCCCCTGACTGCAGAGCTGCTACCCCCCGTCGCTTCAAGCTCCTGCTCTTCTCCAGCGCAGATCGGCCAGCTCCCTCAACCCCCGCCAACCTCATCTATTCGAGCCCCCACTTGGTGATGCAGTGAGAGGGGAGGTTGTTAGAGAGAAGAGGATTATTTTTCTTTTCGTGGTTAATTCTAATCGTCTGATCATGGATTGGTTAGATTAACTCATTTTTAACTCAAGGAAGTTAACTCTATATGTGTCAATTTAACGGTAGGGTTTGTGGGGTAGGACGGAGTAAGTTTACGGGGGTGAGTGCGGAATTACAATGTTTCAAAGGTCGTGGAGGTAATTGACAAAGATTATAGGGTCTGTCGAGTAAAAATCCTTATTAAAAATAAAAAACAGTCCTCTTTATCCATGTCTACACTATAAAATCATAAAAAAATATAAAAACATTTTGAAAAATTCCCCAAAAAATATTTTATTTATTTATGTATTTTTAACCTCCAGACCAAAAATCACTAAAAACTAAAAAAAACTCATAAAAATTACAAAATCCCAAAAACCGCTATAAAAATTTATAAAATTCTTAAAAATTCTAAAATTTGTGTTTTCTATTTTATATTTATTTATATATTAAAATTAATTTGGAGAAATTTTGATTCTGTTTTTTATTTTTTATCTCCATTTTAATTTTGGGTAATTAATTAAACCCTATTTAAGGGTATTTTTACTTAAAATTTACTAAAATTAGCAAAAAAATCCTAAAAATAAAAAATAGTAAAAAATATTTTTAAACCCCAAATGTTTTTATTTTCCTTATTTTGATTATTTTTATTAGTATTTATATCTATATTATCCTACTTTGTATATATACTTGATATATAGCCTTATATATATTATATCTCTTTTATAAAAAGGAAAAGAAAATATAAAAATATATAAATAAAATATAAAAAAACAAAAAATTAAAAAAAATAAAAATAAAAAACCCACGAAAAACATAAAGACCATAACTTCACAATCACTTTTGCGCATTAATTTGCCTAATCTAGTAGTTTGCTCCCTTGTTCGACACTCTACACATGCTTGCAACACTATAGACGTGTTGTTGTGGAGTTAAATAAAATAAATGTTAACTCTGTATGTGTTTTTCATTGCTTAATTATCATTGTGGGTTAATTGGTCATTAACTCAGGTTTCGTGAGTGGTCGCTTCAGTGACACTGTAGTTCTCGTCTTGTAAAGACTACTCTAGACCCTCGCAAAATCCAAGTTATCAAATAGTGCCGTTGTCGGGGAGGAACATCGCATAGATTGGCTTTTGATTGATTGCGTGATTTATGTCTATATTTTTCCTATATTTATTTTCCTATTTATTTGACATTAAATGTTTGACTTGTCTAATCACCCTCTCTTGTTGACTTTGTGCGAGGTACCACGGATTGAGGGAGGTGCTTTACTCAAAGCGCATGCGCACCCACATGAAGCCGACGTGAGACTCCTGACCTAGCTTCGAAGGAGACTTTGAGAGATTTTTGAAGACATAGCTCCACTTGGACTTTTTATTTCATTTCATTTATTAATGTAGTTTGAAGTGAGAAAGAGACCATATAAGTTGTAATGTTCACGACACTCTCCAGGACTCTACACACTTCATGAAGTCCAGTGCCAAGGGATTGTTCCCTTGGGGGCCTCGTCGGCTTTTTCATGTTTTTGCCGCATTTTTTATTTTGTTTTCTGATTTTGTTTTATTTATGTTATGTGATTGAGCCTTATGTGTAGGATTTGATTGACGATAGATTAAGGCCAAACACATTAATCACCATTGCCTGTACCTATAGATTCGTGCTTGGACTTAGCCAAATTTTGAATTGCTAGTTATCTGGATTTGAGATCGCATGCTAAGAGAGGTCGTATACAACGCGTATAGGACCCGTTGTGGCAGGCACTGAGTGGCATAGAAGACCGAACCTTGGTCTCTCATCTAAATAGCTAGCATCTTGTTCTTCACGTTAATAGCAATTGTTCACCTAGGGCGATTTCATCGGCTGCATTTGCATATAGATAGGTTTCAATTCTGCTTAGCATCCTTGCATGTAGAGTGTTGGAGACAAGGTGAGCATTTCTCTTTAGCATTCATCGTCGATTTGTCGCTTGCATTTCTTTTTCGACTCTATCTCTGATTTTGATCATTTAGGTGCTAAGTAAAATTGACTCCTCCGATAGGCTCATGTATTCCTTATTAAAAATCCAAAAAAAATGATAATAATAAAATTGGGATTGCTAATATTACTTGACCCTAAAAAATAAAAGGCGAGTAATCCCCTCACTGTCTTCGTTTTACATTGCTCGCGTACACACTAAGGAGTAGTGCCAAAATTTCATTCAACCTTCCTAAGTGTTTGTACAACTTTTTAACTTCTCACCTAACTCTAAAACATACAGGATAGAAAGATCGAACTTTCACGGTCTTCACCAAGTTGAGTAGGTGAATTGAGGGATTTGTTTTGTGTTTGTTTGTTTGTGTTTTCTTGTGTGTATTCTAGATTGTCTCTGTGCATTTGCGCCTTTCTTCTCATTCCTATTGACTATCGTGCTCTCCCAGTTATTTCCTTTTGTTTCGAGATGGCCAACTGGAGTGCTTTTTATCCGACCCTCACGAATCCCTCGTACACTCCAGTCGGTCCACCTCCCTTTTTCCAGAAGGACTTTGCTTCTGATTTTTGTACATATCCTCTTCAGTCACAGTTTCAGGATGAACTTTTATCCACCGTCATATTTCTCACCTTCATATTTTCCACCGTCACCTCCACCCGAGACTGACCTGTTGGAGTCACCTCTCATGGAGTCCACCCTTGAACACTTGATCCAGACGATGGAGCATATGAGACAGAGGATAGACTTCACTAGTATAAATAAGAGCGACCATGATTCTCCATCATTTGATGATATGGGTTCATTCGAGGATTCCCATGAGAGCTTGTAATCGCTAAAAATACATAAAATGAGAAAAATCTAAAAACACAAAAAGAATTCGGGAGACATTTGGTTGATTCAAATTGTGAGGAGAGGGCCCACATGCTAGATCATTTGTCTACACACTCATTCACGCTTTGTCCCATCCTTGACCCCGAGGATGCTACTGTACAGACTGCTCTTGACGTTCCTTGTGTATATGATGATTTCGATCTCCTCCCTTGTATGGAGGAGGTCCAAAAATTAAAAAAAATATTGACTGAATCCGAAGTGGAGGTCACTATTCATGAGATCATCCAGACTCCACTTTAGCAGGCCATGACCCGTTTATCTGCTTCTCATACAAAGAAGAGAAATCGGAGGAGCAAATCTGAGCGTCATATCTTGACCATGGTCACTGCACATGCCATCACACGCCATCCAATATCTAGGAAAAGAGCACAGCTACACCTTTCATTAGTTGCACCATCTTTGACCATACTTGTGATCACACTCTCCTTGACGGTGGTGCTTCGATTAGCATCATGCCCTTCTCGTTGGTACATTCTCTTCACTTAGGGCCTCTCAAGAAAAGCAAGATGATCGTTCAGTTTTTTGATGGACCTATCAATAAGCTAAAGGGTATTCTAGAGAACGCCATCATTTCGATTCAGGGCATGAGCTATACCGCTGACTTTGTCTTATTGCCCATGGAGAGATCCGTTGGGGAGCACTCTCCAATCATCTCAGGACGACCTTTCCTCGCCTTTGCGAGGGTCGTTATCGATTATGGATAAGGAGAGATTTGTTTCCATCCTATTGATGAGAGCAAGGTAATCATCACTGCACCCAATACCAATCACAGATCTGCACCTGATGCGACTTCACCTATTCTAGCTGACCCCAAGGACTGTGACCTATATGAGACGATCATATACTTTTGCTGTATGCTGGATTCCACTGAGACTCGAGAATTCCTCTCCAAGGAGGAAGAGTGTTGATGGGATCCGCTGGATTTGAATGATTGGCACTATTGAGCGGAGGGCAGATATTGATGAGACTAAGGCTGAATTTGATCTTGTTGCTTTTTCAGGAATTCGGGCCTTTTAACGAGAATGATGACCTGGTTGAGAATTTAGAGGATGAACATGATCCGACTACTTCCACAGATGAGTTCGTTCCTTTTGGTTTTGACTTAGGAGATACCTCGCAGGATGATCTTGAATCTACTTCTTTCGATGATGAGTTCGTTCCTTTTTACTTAGACATCTGCGAGACTCCATAGGTTGGACCTAGCCATACTTCTTCCTCCGATCCGTCTGTGCCTTATCACTCTGCGACTGCTGAGGATCATCACCAGTCGATCCTGACCGGCTTCCGTCCACTGTGGACCCCGATATCGACCTGCACCTTATCAGATCTATCCCTCAACGGTCCCACAAGAATGTTTGCTTTCAACCTTCTTGATCTTTGTACATCCATCTCGGTTGTATATTCGCGTTTATTTTCCTCTATCCATCTCCCATATCGTTCATCCACTCCATTCTCGTGTGTGCCTTGCTTAGGATGTACTTTGTCTTGAGTATATGGGGGTGGATAAGCCGAGTGTTCTTCTTCGTTCCGCTTCATCACTCTTGTTGTTGCCTACACTTAGGGCTTCTTTTACTCGATCTCTCCTTCCATCTTCATCTGACTTTTCTTCGTTTATTATTTTCCTTTTCATTCTTCCTTTTCTATCAAAAAAGTGTCACCCTTTTTGTCGGTCTTCTATACTTAGGATGTACTTTGTCCTAAGTATAGGGAGGTGTGCTCCCTGAGTTCTTTCATTTTTCGATCCTCTCCATTGCCTCTTCTTCTTTTCTATACTTAGGGATATCTTACCCTAAGTATAGGGGGGAGACAGTCTGAGTACGATCTATTCATTCCCATCCTCGACCCTCCCTGCTTTGTGTACAGTCTGCTATACTTAGTATTATTTGATCCTAAGTATAGGGGGATGGTCATCTTCTCATTCGTTTATTCGTTCCTTAGGCTTTCCTATACTCAATACGAGTTATGTCTTCTCTTTCTCTCCAATCTTTGAGGACATAACTCATGCTAAGTATAGGGGGGTCGTATATACTGTGTATATACTTTAGCCATAACTCGTACCTTCGTATTTTTAAACAATAAATATGGTCACTATACCGTATAAAACACTTTAAAATTTATTATAATCACTTAATGAGAAGATGTTGATTATTCCTCAAATTCTTGTGTACATACTAATTAATAAATTAGGGAAAATATTTTTTGCAATATGTTTGAAAAATAGTTTGAAAATCTTTTCAAAAAATCTTTTGAAAACTATTTGGAAAATGTTTTGTTAAATATTTTCAAACTTGTGTAAAAATATTTTCATTATAAAATTTATTTTCTTCATGTGAAATAAAAATGTTTGAAAAATGATTTGCAAATGGTTTGGAAAATGGTTGCAGAAATATTAGAAAAATCTATATCTAATTTTTGAAAAACATTTGCAAAATGATTTTCAAGTATGTGTAAATATTTGTAAAAATTATTTTGGACTATAGTTTTCAACAAAAAATTATTGGTAAAATCTTTTTCAAATAAGTTTGAGGAATATATACATCACACTAAAATTATTTATTAAATTGTATATCTATTTATAAAATTGATCACTTACCCCTTGTAAATTCTTAAAAACCCTAACTCCTGTAAACAGAAGTTGCATCCTGTGTAAATATTTGTACTTAGTTTTTATTGAAAATCTTTTATTTTTAAAAATCACAAAAGCATTTGTAAAACCAAAAATACCAAAAATATTGCAAAATCTTTTTGAAAAATACCAAAAATTACATATGCATCATCTTTTTCAAAAATCCATAAAAAAGTTCAAAACTATGAAAATTGCATCTCAAAAATATTTTCTGCATAGCATTTGTATTTTTCGAATCGAGTCATATTATTGAACAAGTCTAAGTAAAATTCGAAGATTGGAGCTTGATTGGACCTTAAATCTACCTAATAATAGGAACCTTATAGGAACTGGGAATTGAGGTACTCCAGGTCCAGCTGACTTAATTCTTTGAGGATCACGAGACTTGGTTCAGTGGATTCTTGACTGCCTAAGTAAAGTATTTCGGAGCACACGCACAGCTCTTGTCGATAATGACCTAACTTGGACACCTGCACCTTTCACTTGGCTCAACTCAGTTGGAGTGGCGAGGGGATTGGATTTGCCGGTATGAGACACACACAAGTGGAAACATCTGTCCTCATCTAGGGATGGATGTGCACCCCAACCTGTCCAGTGGCATTGATGTCTAAAGATATGAGAGTGTGTGTTGTAATTACGCTTCAAAAGAGGGATAGTCTACTGGCTCAAGAGGAAAAAATCCATATGTAATGATGTTGTATATAGTATTTCAAAAAAAGCAAAAAGCAAAAACTCCAAAAAGTGGACATACCTGATTGAAAATAAAATGCATGCAGGAGTGTATATATTTGTATAGTCAATAAGCAAGCTTGAGCTTCAAAGTCAAATCATGTGAGACTGCAGCTGGATGAGTTGACTACACTGCTCTTGCATCCCTAGGACATGTAGCTATATTGGCTACCGTCCATCCTTCTCTTCACCCCCTTCTCTTGAGCTGGTTGTCACTTGAACATGGAAGGGAATACCCAGCTCCTGATGAAGGAGTTGCTGGATTAAGGAATCACTAGGTTTTCATGCTGGAGAAGTCGGTCTCTTTGGCATTTCAGTTGGGGAGAGCCACTATCACTTACATTGTACGAGTCAGATTCATAGTCGTAAGGGTTTACATATGAGTTGAAGTATTCTGACCTGGCTATCGAGGGACTTGAGCAGAGTTTTGGGATTCTTGAAGTTGTTGGATTTCAAATCTGATTCCCAATAAGGTTCCGCCCGCACTAAAATTCCAAAGGTCCGATTTAAGCTCCAAACTTTGATTTTGTGAAGACAAATTTAATAATTAAACTTAATCCATTTTCTTCCTTTTTCTTTTCCTTCATTTTCTTTTTTTGGACTTATTGCATAAGTGTTTGCTAGGGACTAGCAAAGGCAAGTATAGGGGGTGATGAATCTCCATTTCATCACCTTTATTCTATCATCTTGGCCTTAAAACCCTAGCAAATGCATGTAAATAGCCTTAAATTGCATAAATTGACATTCATGCATTGTTGTGTAAATAGTGTATAAAATACTGTTTTTAATGCCAAAATTATTGAATAAAAAAAGAAAAGAAAAGAAAAAGAATAACATAAGAGATATTTTATGACCCTAAACCCCGAGACCTAGGCATCTTGACGACTAGGTCGAAAAGGAATAAAGTAAGGGGAGATAAAGGTCTAAAATACAATAAAATACCTTTTATTAAATCACTTATTATTCATTTTTGGGACCTATTTTATTTTCTACTTTTTATACCTCAAATAAAGAAATATTGAACATGAAAGTTATAGATAATAAAATATAAAAAATACAAAATTAAGTTTACACAAAAATTATACAGTGTACAGGTTACGGTCTGAATAAATCTCTAAAATCCCAACTTCCCATACCCATATCTCTCAAATAAAAACTCAAAATATATCAAATTACTTTAATTGTATATAACTTTTAATAAGCCATTTAATGAAGGTGGTTTCACATTTTTTTGGATCTAAGGAGTGAAAGTTTGGTTTTGGACCCCTATTGTATAGTATACCTGATTAAAATATTCATTTTATTTTTTTATTTATTATTTTTATAATTTTCTAAATGTTATTTATAATATGTGTACATATTAAAACATGAATAAAATAATAGATCAAACACTAAAATAAAATATGTATATAAAATACATAGGTAAAATACCTATATCTATACATATATAATAAATAGACTTATTTATTTAAGTGTATATATATATCAGAAAATATAATAATATATTTAAGTATCTAAAAAAGTCATACTTTATTAAAATAATAAACTGAAATAATAAAATAAAAAATACAAAATAAAAATAAAATACACAAAACATAGATAAATATACCTATATTATAACCCTAAAAAGTATCTTGTAATTAATCACCTTTAAAAATAAATAAAAATCATAATAAAATAATTTAGAAAATAAACACTTTTTATTTTATAACTTAAAATTAATAAAATCATTTATTATTTAATGTCGATTTTAAAATTATTTTTAGGAGGGTTTTTCCTAGTTGGTCCACGTGGACCACCAGGTTGCTCGGATGGTTGACCGCGGTCAACTATCTGATCCTAGTCCTGTAGACCCTGACACCTAGCCGTTGACCCCAATTCTCAAATTTTTCACGCATGATGCGTTGCTCGAGGATGATGAAACCCTTCATGAAAGTTGTAGCTCCATGATCCACGCCGAGCCCTCTTCTCGGGCATAACATCATCGCTCCGCCCATGATGTGTCCTTGAAGATCACCTCGTCGTCACCTTTATAAAACACCCTCCGACTTCCCCTTCACTTTTTGAACCCTTTTGGCCACTGTTTTTGCCCCCCTTTCGTATGCTTCGGATAGAGGAGGGTGACAGCCTCCTCTCCGACCCCTTGGGAGCGAGCTCAGGCATGTCTCCATGTGTCTCCACCACCTCCGGTGAAGCTCCGTCGTGTGGTCATCTTCTGGTTCTGCCAGTCGAGGTACTGATGAATATGTGATCCATCACTCTTAAAGTTGAAAATAGAGCCTTGTTCCCAAGTAGGGATGTCAATCCGGGTCTACCCATTGGGTACTCGACCCGAATCCGCTCCTTTTAAAGACCCGAAACCCGTCCCATTTACTTTTGGACGGGTTTGGATTTTGAATTGACTACCCATGCAGGTATGGATATGGGTTTGGGATTTCCTTGTGGGTACCCGAACCTGAACCCGCCCCAAACTTGAATAAATATATATATATAAAGATAGATGTTTATGTTGCATTTTAATCAAACTAGACCCAAATCCATTTCATATCTAATATGTATCGATCTACATGTATAAATATCCAACTCAATTTTCTCCTCTCCATCCATTATTCATTTTCAACTAACGATTTGTATCTTTAATAAATAAAAACTATCAACACAAAAGAGTTAAACACTTAACATATATAAATATTTAATATTCTCTATATTGCACATTTTTATGAATCGCCATATTACACGATCTCACTTTATTTTCTCCATCTGTGAAAATCTTGTATACATTTATAAACAATTTAAGATTTACCATGTCAAAGATATGGGTACCCATTGGGTACACGGGTATCTAACGGGTATACGGGTACCCGCTAGAAATTACCCGTTTAATAAATGGGCGGGTATGGGTAGTGATATTATAATGGATATGGGTTTGGGAATAGTAATATCCGCCCCAAACCCGACCCGCTGACATCCCTAATCTCAAGCAATTAGGAGCATATTTCTACAAAAATCGCATAATTAGCATTCATGTATGCATTGGTAACATTTGCAGCTGCATTAAATGAGAAGTCCACATCACTTGTAAAACTCACCCTATATGTATATATTTTACACTCACTATAAATTCCATAAATTCACTCTATACTATATATATTACTAACTAATAATACAAGAAAAATACCAAAAAAATTGCTAACTTGAATAATTACCCAATAAAACCCCAAACCAAGTTGGAAGCCATGGACCTTAGAATGCACATATCTCTCTCATACAACCTCCAATCTAGGTCTACTCACTTTTTAATTAATACACATTCAGAGGCCTCCAAAATGAAGCCAATTTCATTTGAATCAGAGCTCGTATGCAAAACTTGGGTTTTGGGACCCCATTGTATACTGGATGTGTATAATTGTACCCTTGTATTTTAGTACTTTATTTGACCTCATTTCCGTTTTTGGTCAAAATGAAACTTGTAGATCTCATTGAGATCTACAACTTTTATGTTTTGAGTTTTTTCAAATTCAGCATCTTCTCCATCTTATCTCACATTCTTTATAGACCAACCAGATGACGTAACGTGGCGCCCTCTGGTTGTGCCACGTGGCCCACTCCACTGGCCATCACGTGCCTCACCTCTGGGCCATCAGATCGTCCTCGCCGCATTCAGATCTCGGCCCCCCATATCGCATCATCCCTCAGCCGTCCGATCCATCCACAGATCTCATCAAGGCCGCACGTCAGCGCCTTACTTCCCCTCCGCTCTCCACGTGGCACACTCGTGGCCATTGGATCGTCATCTTAATGATTAGATCTCACCCGCTCGCTCCCGCTCAATCACAACCCTTCGACCCCATGCCAGATCTGATCCCCACCGTTCTTCAGCGCCACGCTCTCATGCTGCCATGTGGCTACAACACATCCCCGATCGCATCGCTCCGATCTGATCTGGACTGCCTCCACGCGCCCATCTCCTAGCCATTGGATCACTAGATCCAACGGTTGCGGTGTCGTCTACTACCTCCGGCCCTCTCTCTTTCCCACGATCTCCACCTCGCGATGGCTCCGTCCCCTTTCTATTTCTGGTGCTACTCCAATCACCATCTCCGCCCTCTATCACCTCCACGACGTAGCCCATGCTTCCCTCTTCCTCGTCGACCTCCATGATCTCTATGAAACTCGCCCACGTCACTCCACAAACCCCATGAATACCACACCTCCATCGCATGACCTCCACTGTCTTCCTTTAAATACCCTGCCTCTGGCCACTTTCACGATCGTCTGGCATAGCAGAAGGTACCCCAGAGCTCTCCTCTCCTCATCGGTGACAACGATTAGGCACGACATCGAGCGAAGAAGGTGGGCTACCTCCGACGAGATCTGCGACGCACCTCTGCCGTGTAGCAGCTCCTCCGACGAGCTGCACGAGCTCAGGCCGCTACCGACCCTTGAGCGAAGACCAGGAGCTCCTCTCCGAGCTTCTAACCCTAGGTAGACTCCTCCATCCTCCTTCGATCACCCTTCTTCTTTCCTCACCTTTTTCTGGGAATTTATTCCGCCTAGCCTCGCATCCTCATGCTTCTCCTACTATCCACCAAGCTCCGCCTTGGAGCTCCCATCTTCGTGTACTACTCCATTCACTCCGACAACACCTCGCACCCCCTTCCGACCAACGCTCCACCGCCACGGCGGAAGTAGACCATCGGCCACCTATTTTCGCTTCCAGGCCTCTCGTCCCATTCCTCGAACTCCCACGAGCACGAGCTCTTGTTCTTTTGGCATAGCCTAACCCTGCTGGTACATCCCTCTTCACTGATTGGAACTTCGCTGGAGCTTCATTTAAGCTTCAACGTCTCCAGCATGAGGACTTCCCCAGCTACTTCTAGGACCTCCGGTAGCTCCCTGACCCTTCCACGACCGATCCGAGCGTACCAGGAGCTATTAGAGAGCTTCATCGAGCACAAGAGAGGGCAGCGGAGTAGGACCCTCTTCACCTGAGCCCAGCCAAGACCGTCGTAGGAGGCGACGGATCAGAGGAACATGACGCACAGCTACCGTCTGATCACCTTGATCGGACGGTCCTGATCGAGCCACGTCGCCCGCCTTTTGCCCCCGTTGGATCAGGGGGATCCAACGACCAACACTCTGCCATGTCGACTTCATCAGCTACCATTAGATCTATCTTGATCTAACGGTCTCTAGGTGCGCCACGACAGCAGCTCCAGCCTCCGTTGGATATATCTTGATCTAGCGGCCTACATCGCGCTACGCTGCGAACTCTGAGCCTCATCCCCGACCTTTGGCTTGGAGTATCCAAAGCTGATCCGAAGCTAGCCCGAGCCTCAGGTGCTATCCGAGGCTCTGCCCGAGCCTCCAACTCCGTCCGAGTCTAGCCCCCTCACGCATCCGTCACGTGAGGGATGGGCAAATTACACAGAGCCCCCGGAGCATTTCAGAAATTGCAAATTGGTCCCTGCCAGGTGCGTCACGCGAGGAGCGTGTGTCTTTATGGCAATTTTGCATCCATCCCCCTTGCATTATAGGTAAGTGCATTTAAGTCCCTATCAACACATTTTATTTTGAAGAAATTTCATTTTCTGTATTTGTATTTGGACCTCTGTCTTTGCACGCATAATTAGGTGTCCATATTTAATCATTTTTAAATTCTAAAAATTGCATGTTGTAGTTAAACTTGTCCTCTATCTTGTGTGACACTTGTCTTATTTTTGTGAGTCATCTAGAATTTTATAATATTAAATTGGTGAGACTTTTTTATTTTGCCCACTATGTGCCTTTTATTTAATATTAAATTCCTTGTTGATCCAAAAATCATCATAAAATTACATTAGACCTAGGATAGGTTACGCTACACTATGCCCAAAAATCTTTCAATTTGCACGCATCTTGAGGCCTGAATAAATCAAACAATAATCTGCCTAATTAATTTTTACTAGGTCAAATTCACATTGATTTCTAGGTTTCTTAATTTTATATTTGGAAATAATGTGTTTTGGTATTTATTGAAATTAATTTTGCAAAAATCACCCTACAATACATTCATCTTTAATTCATAGTAAATTCATTTAGAGTCAAGAAAAATCCAAAAATATTACCGTAGCATAATTTCATTGCATTTCATATTCTGGCCAAGTTTCATAATTTTTGGACTGCATTTGACCATCTTTCAAATTTACCCTTAAAATTTGGCTTGAAATTGCATTGTCTTTCTTTTAAATTGCATAAAAATTATAAAAAGACCAAAAATATTTTTTCCGAAAATCCAACATCGGAATTAACTGAAAATTGACCTAAGGAGATAGCTGCTCTTGAGTTCGACCTTGGGCTTGCCTAAGTAAAATAAATCTGCCGCTTATACTTGATTTCTTCACTGAGTCTTAGTGGTGTTTTTGATGAAGTCTTGATTACCCGATTGCAATGAACTTAATTTTTAATTTGATCGATAATTTGGTTGAATTAACAAGGGTAGACGAGGCATCTTCAGGTACCCTTTCTTTTCTTGTATTCCATAGCTTAGTGGTAGTCTTAGGTTTCAGTATTGCTTTAAATTCGCTCGTTAATCGCGTATTTAGCCATAAGCACCTACTCCCGTAGTTCGCCGGACCCAGCTCTGACGAACTCCTCCCACTCATCCCCGATTGTTCTCCAGCTCGCCAACTACCCTCATGAGCCTCACCTTCGCCTCTGCTACGCCCACCGCAACTCCATTCAACCAGATCCCTAGCGGATCTAGAGCTCGTACCTCAACTCCGTCGCTTTGTCGGAGGTCTGTCGCCACACGCCGCTATCCATTAACCTACGCTAAAAAGCTCCCCAGGACACTCTTTTCTCGAGTAATAACATATCTTGCAGGTCCGAGAGGCTTCAGACTCCGTCAGGGGTTGATTTTGTCTTCCTTGCAGGTACCTGGTGCTTTCACTGCTCCCTGACCTCGCGATGGTGCACCGGGGCTCTTCGCACCATTTTGGCACTATCGTGCATTCGAGGAGCCTTCTAGGATTCTTTGGAGACCTTTTGCAGCATCGCAGGTGGTCAGAGCAGTTTGCCATCATCGATTGAAGCTTGCTGCGGTTGTGTTCTTCCATCTTCCTCCAGGGAGGTCCACAAGCGTTCGATTGGCTTCCACCTCCAGACTCTCCAGGCACCGTTCGATTGTCCGCCTCACAGCCATACAATCAAGAGCCAAGATCTAATACTGACCATTCATCTGCGAACCGGTATCGTCGTACGTGGATGCGCCATGTGGCTAAGTCAAGCAGGTCTCATCGTCCGCTCACGCAAAGGCTTTGGGTGTTTTGCACTTCAACCCATGTTGTTTTTGTATTTAACATTTGAATCATAAATGTTCCAATTCCATTCATTTTATTTTGTAATATTTGCAAAAAAGACCTCGCACTTTCTGTTATTTACATATTAGTCATGTGCTGAGTCAACCGACAGAGCGTGAAGTATTTGCAACCAAGCCATTACGGGTTTAGTTTATTGGCATTGGGTCGAAAATTTTGGATATTAAACTATACATTTTTGGTAAAATTGCATCTAAGCCCCCAGACTATCGTTATTTGCATTTTAGTCCCCGCTAGCATGGCTCACGTGTTTACACGCGTGAGCTTGGAATTTTTGCAGGAGGGCCCTTGAGCTTTGGTACTTTGTAATAATATTGTAATTTTTCAATTATGCTTAATATTTTTTTTGTAAATTTTATAGTAAGGCCCTTGAACTTTCTGTTATTTACATTAATGCCACTACCAGTAATGTAGTTTCTCTTTGTTTCTTGTATTTATTTTAAATAGCAATTAAACTCCATAATCTCCAAAAAAAGATATAGCTTCCTAATTGCACGTACTTTCACGTCATTATTTTTTCCTGTAATTTTAGGAAAAATAGTCCTTTTTGTCCCTATCTACAATAGAAAATCCATAAAAAAATATAAAAACATTTTAAAAAATACTCAAAAATATATTTTGATTAATTATGTATTTTAACCTCCATACCAAAATTCACTAAAAACTATAAAAGAAAACTCCTAAAAAATTGCAAAATCCCAAAATCATATATAAAAATTTATAAAATTATTAAAAATTCCAAAATTTGTGTTTTCTATTTGATATTTTCTTTATATATTTATATATTAAAATTAATTTGGAGAAATCTTGATTCTATTTTCTATTTTTTTATCTCCATTTCAATTTCAGATAAATAATTATACCCTATTTTAGGGTATTTTTTACTTTAAAAATATATAAAAATTAGCAAAATTTCCTAAAAATCACAAAAACAACAAAAAATATTTTAAAATCTATTTATTTTGATTATTTTTATTAGTACTTATATCTATATTAGCCTACTTTGTATATATACTTTATACATAGCCTTATATATTATATTTCTTTTATAAAAAGAAAAAGGAAATATAAAAATAAAAATATAACAATATAAAATATAAAAATATAAAAATATAAAAAGAAAATATAAAAACAAAAAAATAAAATTAGAAAATTAAAAATTATAAACCCACAAAAAATACAGACACATAATTTCACAATCACTTGTGCGCATTAATTTGCCCGATCTAGCCGTTTGCTCCTTGTGTTCGACACTCTACGCAAACTTGCACACTATACACATCTTGTTGTGGAGTTAAATAAAATAATTTTTAACTACACATTTGCTTTTCATTTCTAAATTATTGTTGTGGGTTAATTATTGATTCGCTTGGATTTCGTAAGCGGTCGCTTCAGCGACAATGTAGTTCTTGTCCTGTGTAAATTGCTTTAGACCCTCGCAAAATCCAAGTTATCAGGGGGCCAGGCTCGGGAGGATGCAGGCTCGACGGTGTTGTAGCGCTTTCTGGTGCTTTGGTCCTTGGCTCGGTGGCTAGCTTTGTGTCCGCTAACCTGCAGGTTCGATGTGCAATCGTGGCTCCATCTAGGCTGTTGGCTGCCCGTCGAGAGGTGCCATCCAATGACACCTGCTCTTCGTCTCCATCGAGGGAGAGGCGACGTAAATGGAGCTTCAGCGAGGCTGACAGAGCGCCGCCAGGCTCCCCCATGCTCTGTGATCCTCGCCGGAGGACTGTGGATGTCTGGCGAAGGCACTTGATCAGAGGTGAAGGCACAATGCTAGTCGCAGATGGTGGTACATGGCGCACCATCGGAGCTGAAGATCGAGATTAGCGTTGACGTGCGTTCTCTGACCATTGAAGAAATTATCTCCGACAAATGTTAGGTATAGAAAAAGCAGTGTTGTGCGTGTGAGGTGAGTAAAATGGTGGTCCATGGATGTGGCCGGAGTGATGGACCCAGGGTCTTCACCTCCGGTGAAGCTGAGGTGAAAGAGGAAGAGGTGGACGAGATAATGGAGAAGGGAAAGGGATGAACGGAAAGGTCAACGAATGCAGGTGGTAGGACAGAGCTAAGTGGATGGACATGGGGAGGTGGGGTGTATCGTGTGTGGCTGGAGAATAAGAAGAAAACTAAAAGAAATGGAGATAAGAGAGGGTACCTGGTCGGAGCACGTTGTTGGCGAGGCGAGGGGCTTAGGCGGAGAACCTGGACAATCCTCGGGTCTTCGCACGACTCACTAAGCTCATCGTGGGGTGCTCAGCGTGGCAGAGCCACCGCAGCACAACCACGGTGGCTGTAGGTCGACATCGGGGAAATTACCCATTGTCGTTGCCTGATTCCGCCTCATCCTGTCACGAGGAGGGGAAGGCGGCTAGGGAGAAGGCCCGTAAATGGTGGATGAGGAGTGGAGGTGGTTGTGGTAAACGATTTATAGGCAGAAGTGGGTGGTTTCCGGTGATGGGGGCAAGGTTTTGTAATGTCCGCCCGAGGAAGGTGGGGGTGATGATGAGGATCATTGATGGTCTAGTGAGGGTAACAGATGTCATTGGTGTCGTGAGGGAGTGTTGAATCGAGAAGAGAGAGGGTGTGGCGATGACTAAAAATGGAAGGGGATGGAGCGGGCGCGAGGTAGAGGGCGCTACGCGAGGTTGACGATGATGCAGTGGCCGTTGGATCATGTGATCCAACGACCTAGATGAGGCGTGAAGGAGTGGCGCGGATCTAGTCAGGAGATTTGATCTGGCGGTGAAGATGCGAGTAGAGATGGAGAAATGAGATAGATTTAGGGCGGAATCCAATGGTAGGAGGAAAATAGGTGGAGGCTGCTTGTCAGCCACTAGATTAGGGGGTATCTGATGGTCGGGGTTTAGATGTGAAAGTATGGTGGGGATGAGAAGGGGGAGTAGATCAGACGACTGTGAGAGAGTTGAGGGCTGAACGACGGAGATGGAGGTGTCTAGAGGAGGATCCAATGATCAAGAAGGGAGACGGGTGGCAGAAGGGGGTGGGCCACGTGGGCGCCCTATAGGGCACCACGTGGCCTAATTAGAAAATTCGAAAATACAAAAATAAGGAAAAGTCCAAAAGAAATAAAAGGAAGCAAAATTAGGAAAAAGTCAAACATGAAAGTTGTAGATCTCGATGAGATCTACAACTTTCATGTTGGGCGAAAAGTCAAAAGAGGTCATTTGTACAAAAGTGTATTTTTTGGTGCATTTTTAAAGAGAAAAACACTACTTTAGGTTTCAAGATTTTTTTTGTATTTTTAATTTCTTTTATAAGCCAAAATAAGTATAGACAATATTTATTCTTATTTTTAGGGGGTTTTCAATGAAATAGAAAAATAAGAAAAAAGGTTAGTAATACAATGAATTAGAGTTAGCTTTTATTGGTTAATTATACATAGTTTTTATACAATATAATACAAGATAAGAGTAATGAATTATTAGTAATTTTTATTGAATTATTTAAGCATGGGGATTAAGAATTTGATTTTTGCATGATGAATATGAGATTCATCAGGGCCCCATGGAGATCAATGATGCTTGAGTCCCATGGAGGCGTGGAGTTGGGAGCTCCCGCTGCAAGGAGCCACAAAAGAAAATCAAGGAAGATTCAAAGAACTTTAGTCAACATTTCTTTCATGCATTTTGTTGTACAAAAAGATTTGTATCATGTGCATATCTAGAGGTCCTTGTTCGAGGGCTCGCGTATGTAACAAAAATGAAAGAAATTGTAAATCACTCGATGATCTATCCCCCCCCCCACACCCATACACACACATCCATATCTGTATATTCACTCCCCCCACCACACCGTCTCTGTATACACACACATACACACACCCGTCTCTCCCCCGCACATCCATCACAATGCATACCCCCCCTACATCTTTATATGTAGAAATTCACCTCCCCCTCCCTAACCCTAATCAATCAGGGCCCCCAACCCAAATTCCAAATCCATTACTTAGGATTTTTTTAGCCTAAGTATAGGGGGGACCCGACTCAATCAACCTTCCATCCATCTGTCTTCTTATACTTAGGTCATTTTTGACCTAAGTATAGGGAGACCTCAGAGTCAGATCCGCTATATCACCTTGTATTTAACCAAAGCTATGGCTTCATATCACTTGTGGTATGAGGACATAACAAAAGTTAAGTATAGGGGTATACCATATATTATTGTATATATACTTTAAGCATAGCTCGTATGTTAAAATTTTTGAAAACTTTTTGAGCTAGGGTTTAGGTATGCTGAAGAATTGATTTTTGAAAAAAATTTGTAAAAAACTTTTTAAAATTTGAGGGATTAACTTTTTGTAAATAAAAGATTAACCTTACTTAAAAACTCTATAAAAATCGGAAAAATTATTTTTTTTTCTTTTGTAGAGACTTTGACTACTAGGCTTAGAAGTAGCTGCTTTTCAATGAGGGAACTTCGCTCTCCCATAGCAAAGTGGGTGGTTTAGAGGACATTGTCTATGGCTCCGTCCTCAAGTAACACGAGTAGCCATTTAACGATCCGTATTTACACCCATACTGGTGATGAATCTCGTATTCATCATGCTAAAATTCAATTATTGATCACCAGATTTAAATAATTCAATAAAAATCGTTGATAATTCATTGTTCTTAACATGTATTATATTGTGTAGATTATGTGTATGATTAACGCTATATTCATTGTATTTAATTATTAACCTCTTTCTTTATTTTCTATCTTATTAGAAATCCATAAAAATTAAGTTAATTAATTGTCTATAACTATTCTAACCTTTAAAAGAAATAAAAAATACAAAAACAAAATATCAAAACAAAAAAGGCAGTGTTTTTATCTCTTAAAATTACTCCACAAAAATACTCTTTTGTACAAATGACCACTTTTTGGCCTTTTGTCCAACATGAAACTTATGTATCTCATCGAGATCTACAACTTTCATGTTTTGACTTTTTTCCTACTTTTGCCTCTAACTAGATCTTTTTTATTTTTCTTTATTTTTGCATTTATTGATTTTTCTAATGTAGCCACAAGGCGCCCTCTGGGCCGCTCCCTCTTCTTGCCACATGGCTCCCATCTTGGCCGTTGGATCACCTTCTAACCGCCTCCATCTTGCCCGTTGAACCCTGCCACATCTCCGGCCGTTAGATCCCCTCTCCCTGATTCAATCTCAACCACTCACTCCTACTTTCGTATCAACCGCACGATCAACCAACATCCTGTGGTGCCGGAACATGCCATGTCGCCCATACCGATAGCAAGGTTTTTCGTGGTTTAAGAATGTGATTTTATCAAGTCTTTGTGTTACCACGAACAATCAAGTCAACCAAATAAATTACAACTACGAGCACAATGGAGACATACAATATGCATATGGCAAGTACAGGTTCGAATCCACAGGGACCAAGCAAACTAGCAAGATTTTTTTTAAAACAGTTCTACCACTTCTCAACTTCAAACTTGCAAGGAAATAAACTGATGTTTTTCTACAAACTTAAGGGCATGCATGTGATTTAAACGAACTTAGAGGGACAAGACTAATAGTAAGAAATACTTGTGACAAAGATTTATTTCTGAAATAATGTTTTGAACTTGAGCCTTACGAATTTACAATATCACATTAAATTATAATTACTAAAAGCTATGATTAGAGAATGCAGATTTCGTATAAGCTATAGCAACATAAATATAGAGTAATGGAGTTTGCAAAGTTATAAGTTTTTCCCAGCAACAGTAAACGAGAAAAACAAGATGAAATTGGCTGAATGTATGGTGCGACCAATGTGATGCTGGTGGCGCAGAAGGATGGCTGGAGAACGGTGCGCAAGTGTGGGAGATGAGGAGTTGCCGATGGCGCGCGGAACTATATTGGAGGAGGCCATGCGAGGAAGGAGTGCTCACAGCAAGTGATGCACAGCAGCGCACGGGAAGAAGCGCTGGAGAGGAGATGTCGGTGGAGAGATGGGTCGGTGGCTGGACGTGCACCCTCGCAAGGGTGGCAGTGGCTGGGCTCAAAGAAGGACGTGTGCAAGGTGTAGGGGAGCTGGTGGACGCACAACTGCACGCGAAGAGGGGGAGAGATCATTGGCGAGGAGGACAGTGGCCGGTGGCGCACCCAGTGGCTGCTGTAGGCTGGAGGAGAACCGCGAGGAGGAGGCGAACGGCTGGTCATTGTTGGTGTTATCTTTGTGCATGCATACAAGAATGAGGGAGAGAGAGTACGGGGCAAGAGATAGAAAATGAGAGGGAGAGTATGCTAAGCGTGAATGAAAATGGACGGGAGGGGGAGTATGCGTGAATGCAAAAAAACGTGAGAGAGGGAGGGTATGCGTGAATGGCCCTTGCGTGAGGAGGAGTTCATCCCATTTTATCTATGCCATGTACGGCTATGCAATAAGGGCCCCCATGCAAGTAAAGACGAAAACTAAATGAATATGCATGGGGAAGGTGTGAACATGGGGAAGAGAAGTACGTGGGGCTCCCTATGTGCATGGGAAAGGAGATGTTGGTGGCTCAATTTATGAGAATAAAGAATGAGACTTTTACACTAAACCCCCTCCACATTTCTTTCCAATAAAAAGGTGAAGTGAAATATGTTGGATGTTTTATGTTATAAGCATACCCAATAATTCTTCATTCTCTCTGATAACAACAAATCGAAATTTCATAAATGATACTTGATCTCAGTTTAGAAGATGATCTTTAAGTGTACATAGAGATTTGTGAGAATATTTTTCTTCAGCTAATTTGTTGATTTTATGAGGATTTTATCTGCTATGTGTGTAGGATGCAACTTGTGTGAATTTGGAGTTTACACATCAAAGATTAATATTGTATTTCACGTAAATTAAGCATGTTATACCCATATATAATGTAATCATCACACCCCATACTTAAGTTTTGCTAGTCCCGTGCAAAAATAAGATAAGTAATAATGAATGATAGGGAAAATAGCCAAGATAGATCTGGTGAGGGTTTGCAGCAGACACTCCCACAAAGTCTTTGAGTTTTCAGTTCTTAACTATACAAATACACAAACTTCAGTAGAGTCGACCCATGGATTAATGATTTGTTTCGAATAGTCGACTTGACTTGAGTTTTGTAGTTTCAACAGCCTCTCAGTTCCAACAAAATCAGACATGGTTTCATAAGGTCGATCAAGTCATCTCATCCCTAAGAAACATGTATTCTCTTTGACCTTGAGTGGATATAAACAGTGTTAGTGATAGTTTTAGCTTTCGTGGGTCAAGAGAACGAGCTATCAACACAATCTATCGAGGTACCGAATGATTCCCTGTACATATAGCATCAGTCCTCACCTGGATTCAGGCATATTCTCCTTTCACTCAAGTATGTCAGCATAGAAAAAAATAGGCCATAGTTATTGGAGAATGGGACTTAATTTTTGGGGTTTTCCGTAGACCGCTTTGGTCTGTTGCTTTCATTTTTTCCTTTTGCAGAGCATAACCCTGGGCCTCTTTGGGCCTCTTTTAAAAATTTGGGTAGCATCATTGGGCTACTACCACAGCTTTTTAGTGGAGGAGGGTTATTTTGTGGTCTTCTTTGCTTTTGCTTTGCGTATCTTTGCATGATTGGTGGTTTTTTGGCATTTGTATTGTGATATGCCTTTTTGTGGTGTTTTTGTCTTGGGTTTTGGCATCAAGAGGTAGTATCTGCTTAATAGTGTCTTTGGAGGCACGATACTGGCTTAATTGCTGACATACTTAGACTAGAGAGATCATGTTTTCCCCTGAGTCAAGTTCCTTCACTGACTATAGATAAGGTTCAGGCATTGGCACAACCAAGAGGACAACTCCTCACCTCAACTAGATTGTAATTGTATCTCGTAAAATAAACTCAATCAAGCTAAGAGCAATGTGCAGTTGCTTAATATCCACTGAAGAGTTTAAGAGTGCTACTAGTTGCTTAGGTGATCTAGTTAGATACAGAAGTTCATTCACTAGTAGAGTTAGTGGAACTGAGAGAATAAAGTCCATATGGACCTGAAGAAAGCTTAAAAACTCATGCCTAGTGAAATTCTGATGAAATTATGTGGATTAGGGTCAACTCAACCTCATTCTATGATTTATGTAGTGAAGATCTGATTTCTCAGAATAGGATAAAAGTAGGAAGGATGTATTTTTGGTTGTTTTCTTGCTTTTTGAAAATATTTCTAGGGGATTTTTTGCAAACGAGAGAGATTTTTTATGAAAGAGTATGCAATTTTGAAAAACTATGCAGACCCCCCCATACTTATCAGAAACCATGTCCTCATGGTGAAGACAATGTGTAATAGAAGGATCAGAAGGGATGTGAAATACATTTTTGGTTTTTTTTTGGAATGTAATGCAGAGGGGTACCCCCATACTTATCTAATGCAGTGCAGTGAAAATAAACATGCGAGCAGTAAGACGAAAAGATACCTGTGAGGAGAGGCTCACGAGAGTGCGTGATTTAACGCCTCAGCTTGGCGATGTGGTGGTTCATTTTCCTACAGAAGGTATGTTGTGCAAACATGCATAGGACCAGATGGTTCAACAATGGGTTTTAGTCTTGATCATTGACTCTGAAAGTGGCTTTAGTGTTTGGGTCAGAAAATTTTATCGAGCCATTATTGAATACTTGAGTTACAATGTATGGTCCTTTCCATTTCGATCTCAGTTTTCCTGGAAATAACTTCAGTTTTGCATCAAATAGCCATACTTTTTGATTTTCTTTGAATGCTTTCCTCGAAATATTGGCATCGTGCCACAACTTGATTTTCTCTTTGTATAGCAGGTTGTTAGGCTTGTGATCTCAATTCTTCTTTAGATAAGTCCAATAGTCTTTTCTTTCCAGCCTCATCATAATCCAAATGACATTTCTTGATCATCCGGAGTGACTTGTGGTGTATCTCTATAGGTAGATGGCAAGGCTTTCCATAGACCAACCTATATGGTCTCATTCCTAAGGGTGTACGGAAGGGTGTACGGTAGGCCCAAAGAGCAGAAGGTAAGTGTTGAGACCAGTCTTTACGATCAGAGTGGATAATTTTCTGGAGGATGGTCTTGATCTCCCGGTTTGACAGCTCGGCCATTCCATTGGTCTGTGGGTGATAGGCAGTTGAGACCCGGTGTTCGACCCCATTCTTCTTTAGTAAGTTCTTGATTGAAGCATTCAAAAAATGGGTTCCACCATCACTAATGACTACCTTGGGTAATCCGAATAGGGAGAAGAGATTGTTCATGAATTTAACAACAGTGGCGTTATCAGCAGCGCGAGTGGGAATGGCTTCAACCCAACGGGACACATAGTCAACAACGAGTAGGATGTGCTGATAGCCGTGTGAGGTGGTGAAAGGTCCCATGAAGTATATTCCCCAAGTATCAAATATCTCAACTATATGTACGGGTTGGAGGGGCATCATGTTATGGCGGTCATTGTTCCATTAGTCTGACAGGCAGGACAAGATTTAACAAAATGACGGGCATCCTTAAAGAGTGTAGGCCAATAGAAACCACATTGTAAGACTTTAGCGGTTGTGCGCTTACCTGAGTGGTGTCCTCCACACCCAGAAGTGTGGCAGTGAGTTAGGACATCGTTGACTTCAGATTCAGGGATACATCATCTCCATATCAAATCAGTACCCTCTTTGAAGAGCAAAGGGTCTTCCCAGTGATAGTATCGGGCTTGGGCTTTAGTTTTGTCTTTCTTATATTTTGGCCAGTCATCCGAAAATGTGGAGGTGACGATGTAATTGACGATGTCTGCATACCAAGGGAGTTGAGAAACAAACATGATACTTTCGTCTGGAAAATTATCAGAAATTGGGATTGTGTCTATGTTTGAGGAAGGGAGTCTTGAAAGATGATCGGCCATGACATTCTTTGCTCTAGCTTTATCTCGAGTCTCCAAATCAAATTCTTGGAGCAGTAATACCCACCTAATGAGTCTAGGCTTAGCATTCGGTCTTTGTGAAGAGATATTTCAAAGCAGAGTGGTCTGTGTAGATGATGATGTGGGATCCTAGGATGTAAGATCGAAATTTCTCTAAGGAAAACACCACAGCCAAAAGTTCTTTCTCAGTCATAGTGTAGTTCTTTTGAGCATCATCCAGAGTTTTACTGGCATAGTGAATGGCATAAGGTTTCCCATCCTTCCTTTGACCCAATACTGCCCCCATAACATAATCAGAGGCATCACACATGATCTCAAATTCACGGTTCCAATTAGGGGGTTGTAGTATGGGTGCTTCAGTGATGATTTTCTTCAGGGTTTTGAATGATTCAAATGTTTCCTCAGTGAAAGTGAAGTCTTGATCTTTTTCCAATAATTTGGTGAGAGGGCGGGAAATTTTCGAAAAGTCCTTGATGAAGCGGAGGTAAAAGCCGACATGATCTAGGAAGGACCGAACACCTTTTATATTCACCGGTGGACCTAAATGGGTGATTGTCTCAATTTTTGATGGATCCACTTCCATTCCTTTCTTTGACACAACATGTCCTAACACAATCCCTTGTTTCACCATAAAATGCGATTTCTCCCAAGATAATATCAAGTTCACTTCAATGTATTTCTGAAGGACTCGATCCAAAAATCTGAGTGTTTCCTCGAAAGAGTCTTCAAAAATAGAGAAATCATCCATAAATACTTCCATAAAATCGCCGATCGTATCAGTAAAAATTCCCATCATGCATGTTTGAAATGGTGTTGGGGCATTACATAGTCCGAAAGGCATGCGACGAAAGGCATATGTTCCAAATCGACAAGTGAAAGTGGTTTTGTCTTGATCCTCTGGTGCTATGGCCACTTGGTTATAACCGGAATATCCATCCAGAAAGCAGAAAAAATCTTTTCCAGCTAGCTTCTCAATGATTTGATCAATGAATGGCAATGGGAAATGATCTTTTCGGGTAGCCTTGTTGAGTTTTCTATAATCGACACAGACTCTCCAAGATGTGGCTACTCTGGTGGGTATATCCTCTCCTTTCTCAATTTTGACAATTGTTAATCAAGCTTTCTTGGGGACAACTTGGAGAGGACTGAACCAGTGTGAACCCCTCAGGATCCGGGTACCCGTTAATCACACAATCGTACTATTATTCACATGAGATCGCATGAAGTTACAGAAAAGCAGGGAAAATTTTTCGCGCGGCTAATTATCCACATGATATTCACATCCACAACATAACCACAAAGTAAAAGAGATACAATTGGCACCAAAATTCCTTTTCATTAATATCCATATCCATTTACAACTTGCACAAGCATTTTCCATATTACAACATATATCCAAGTGATACAAAAGAGATAGCATTTACATCACCATCTGAACAAAAACTGAGACAAGTAATTCATACCGTCTAGTGTATACTCTGTCTCCAGGAAGCATGTATAGCTATTGAGCGGCTACTGAACTGTAGGTTGTTTGCCTGCCAAACACATTAGGAAAGAAGAGGCGTCAGCCATTGCTGGTACCTCCTAAAAACTTATAAAAATAACTAGACATTTAATATGTGCAAAAGCAGGCAAGTAGAAAGGTGGTATCTGTAAAATCTACATCTACTTGCGTAAGTAAAAAGGGGTTTCAGGTTGTTTGTAATGCATTTCTAATGATTTCTCCAGAACCCAACATTTTCCCACATATGACACATTTATTTTGTAGTTGAATATTCATGAGTGTAAGAGTATAAACATATATATTATTTTCTAGTAATCTTAACTTTTGATCATAACCTCTCCAAATCTTTACTTCAATTGATTCAGATATAACTCCAGATGATATAGATATAGATATGGATGATCTAGATGTAGAATCGCCATGTCTGTTGGCGAAGTAACTCAAGCGGTGAAGAAGCCTACAAATGGCTCTTCCGTCTCGCCCTCTAATTGGAAGCGCGGTCCAATAGAGGGATAGGTCTACTCCTAAACTACGCCACTGAGACGGGTGAGAGAGACTCCCTAGAAAAGTCGCTCTAGAAACCTGCCTGACTAATATAGGCGAACGAGCTCGTACGTAAAACTGAAAACCAAGGATCCCCCGCCTGGGTATCCTAAAAGACAGGGATAGCGGAATGGTCTAAAGTCGGGATCCCAACGATGCGTAAAAACACAGCGAGCTTGCGTTAAAAACCGAAGGGGGACTGGGATCCTAGACCCGCGCACTTGGCGACCGCTGCCCAATCTGGGCTTCCTATCTCCCACCCAGTTGAGGGTCACCGCACCCTCGCACAGTCAGGTGTAAAAGTCACCCTGACCAGCACTGATAATTATCAGACAACACTAATTCACCATCATCCTTACTTTCTCGATCTTTCAACTCTTTTCTTAATCTCTTCTGTCGTTGACCATACAGATCTAGATCTTTTTGTCAATAGTGATCTTATAGTTAGGAGAGTGTATCTATAGAGTAATTCATTGAGATAATCAGGTCCCTTATGATTACATGTTATCATTTCCTAGAAGCAAATTATCTAATACATAATTCCAGCACTCATTCTTCCTAGAAGATACTTTTAATATCTTTTCAAATACACAACTAAGTCATGGATAGGAAGGACTGATTGAGTTCAAAGAAACTTGTGCTTTTTAAGATTTTGAAATCAATGTAGTAGATGTAGATTTTGTCTCTTCTAGGGTTGACTTTGCCCATCTAGGTTCTCTCTCTTCTTTTTAATCTTGGTAATATACTTTCCATTAACAATTTATCATTTTAATCTATTCGACTTGCCAACAGGAGTAGTGTGGGGATCATTTATCTAATTGGAATAAGAAGATTTCTTATGATTTTCATAACTTCCTGGTTTAGGATTAAGGACAAAACTTTTCCATGGGTCTTACTGGAGATTGTTGTAGTTGTGCTCTGAAACACCTACAAACTATGGAAAACTATTTAATCAGGAGATCAGATCTCAAAGTCATTTTGTCAAACAACTGAGACAATTGGTATGTACTCGGTCAATTACATATCTGTTGCAACCAACCACATGATTACTCCCCTAGAAACCCAGGACTGCACTAAAATATTAAGCAAAATGATGGTTCATGGATTCTCATTAGCCTCTGTAAAAAAATCACAGACATAGAACAACAGATTCATGTCTTTGAAACCTGTGAATGAGGTCAAAAAAAATGTTACAAAAGAAGCACCTCATAGGACTTGGAACCAACCCCTAGCAACTCCAGATTCTCGATTAAACATGGATGCACTGTACATATTACTTTGTAATTACATCGAAATCAATGCTACTTTCTAAGGTTCCAGATGTTTGAATCCCCCATTATTGAAATCCTCAAAATGGTTATTCACCAGATCTTTTATAATGATTTTTTTTACATGCATATGTGACTTTTATATGCTTAGAAGAGTCTAATTCAGATCACAAATTTAAATTCTGAGAAGCTTATTTCATGATATAGAGTCCCAAAATTCCCAGTAAAAGAGGAAATCCATGGTGAGAAGCTTATGCTTGGCAGCAAAAGGAAAAGTAATAGGATTGTACCTGGAATTGCTCCAGATCTTGTAGAAATTAACATGCAGCAGATGAACAGATCGGCAAAGGCTGCATGCAAAGAGGGCTGGAGGCTTAAGAATGTAGCAGTTGCTGTGTCTTGTTGCTAGAATTTGCAGGCAAAGGCTCCAACGACTGGAACTTTTAGTATGAATGGAAAGGGAATTGGAAGAGAGGAGAGGAGAGGGGTTTGACGTTGGAATTTGAAGAGGAATTAGGAGAAACGAAGGGCTGTGTGTTGGTGTTTATATAGTAATAAGAGGTTTTCTTTGGATGCCAAGTGGCATTAGGAGGAAAGCTAAGTGGAGGAGAAAGAAAATTTTAAGTCTGCCGACCTGTATAGTCTGTACAGAGAAAAATATTTTTTTTCTAAACAGTAGCCGACTGCTAGTGGAATTTAAGTTTCAATAATTTTTTTTCTCTTATTCATTTGACAAACTTAAAATGAACCGTACGTGCACCTCGGGTCTCCGTTTTCGACGCGAAGTATCTCGATTTGATCGTCTTTCAACGACGATCAAAATGAGTATAATATTGATATACTTCTGATCGAGTTTTGAATACCCGAAATTTTCGGATACGTTTTTGTTTAAGATTAAATTTTGTGATTTAATAATATCAAATGACCTCCGATTGATGAACGGTCGATTCCGTTGGTCTCGTGTCGTCGAATCAAATCTAATGACGGTCTCGGTTCGTTTTGCGGTTTCCGAATTTGCGTCGCGGCTTTTTCACAGCACGCATTACGATGCGACCGATTTTTGGTTGATTTCGCCCGAACGACTTTTGATTCACGATCAATTGATCATTTTAGGTTATCTAATATTGTCAGATAACATTATTGGGTTATTCGAACCTTATTCGGGACGAGTTCGGGTTTACGGGGATCCCGGATGTTACAACCAGGAGCTATCAGAAATAGATAAATGATACCCGCACTTTCCCATTTATAGATCTCATTCTTCATAACCTCTCGTAGATTGGGATTCAACCATCTTTGCATTTCTCGAGATGGCTTACTATCATTTTCCAGATATATGTGATGTGTAGAGAATGTTGGGCTTATTCCATTTAGATCCGCAATCTTCCATCCAATGGCCCGAGAATTCTTTTTCAAAACCTCCATTAGTTGGCTCTCTTGCATATGATTTAGGTTGGCATTGATAATGACTGGTAGAGTGTGTGCATCATCTAAGAAAGCATACTTCAGATCTTTGGGTAGTGGTTTCAATTCAACAGTAGTTGTCGGTGGAGTCAGAATTGTAGTGTTTCCTAAATCTATTACAGAAATGGTCTCAAATGGTGGTTCCATCATGGGCATGATGATGGTTGAAGTCAATGCGAGTTCAGAGTCTAATGTGTCCCAGGCATTGTCAAGCTCATCAATTTCTTGTCCGGTGAGAGGGCATGGTGGAGCTTCTAGTGCGAGATTCAGATTGTATGTGCCAATTTCATGAGAAGCGTTTTTGTAAGTGGATCTAGAGGTGTTGAGGCTAACCTCTAAAGGATCTTTGGTGAGATGGATGGGGGCAAAGTCTTTTTGAATGTTGAGAACATCACATCTTTCTATCCAACCACAGTCTTCGGTCTCAGATTCAGTGGGGTAGGGGTGAAAAGATCAACAGGAATGACTTGGCCATTGATTTTAAATTCAACTCTTCCATCCTCATAATCAAAATGAGCTTTAGCAGTGGCCGAAAATGGTCTTCCCAGTATGATAGGTGTTTCACTCAGTGTGTTGGGGAAATCCATATCAATAACAACAAAATGCACATGAAATTTATGTCCTTGTACTGTGACTATAACATCTTCAAGAAGTCCTATTGGTCTTTTCACCGTGCGATCAACCATTTGTAAAATTATCGAAACAGGTTTCAGTTTCCCTAAGTCAAAGTGCTCTAGGATGGCTGCAGGGAGAAGATTGATTGAGGCACCATTACCTAATAGGGTGCGCTCGAAGGTCAATTCACCAATTGTGCATTTAACCAATGGTGCCCCTGGATCTTTTTTCTCGGTGGACAGGACTTGGGAAATGGCATTTGATGTGGATTGGGGAAGCATATACTTTTCTTCTTGGTTTTCCTTTTCTTTTCTCTTGATTTCCTTTTTGGTGTACATTTTTCTTTTAAGAAGCGGGAGAAGGTTGTGACTTGTTCGAGAGCTTTTAGGAGCGGGATTTCAATGACAATGTCCGAGAATAGTTTTTCTAATTCTGGATCGATGGTGGATGATCGGGATTTTCTTCGGTGAAGAGCTTCGGGAAAGGGGATAGTTATGGATGGGGAGGTAGGAAGGGGCATGGTTGTCTCAGTTAGCTTCTCTTCATCATCAACCTCCTCCTCTATTTCAATTTGATCCTCTGAAGCTAGCGGTCTGGTGTAGGCAGAAGTGGTTTTCCCATTTCTCAGAGTGATAGCATTAGCAGATTGGTTTGGACGGGGTGGCATTTTGAAATTAACTTGATTTTTAGGTGCTTGTTGTGGGTTCCCTTGATTTGTCCTAGAAGATGTAAAAAAATCCTTGATTATGGTTTTGGAAACCAGGTGGTGAGGTGAAAGATCCATCGGGTGGTGGAGTTTGAAGTACTTCAGATGAACTAGCCTTGTTGGTTTTGGGAATGGGTAGAGGTTGAGGTGACAAGGCTGGGATAAATGATCTGATCTCGGCAAACTGTCGGGCATTCTCAGAGTTGGCTTTTGTTGAGCTTCAGTGGCATGTTGTTGTGCTATAGCCAGTTGTATTGCTTGAGCCAAGGCATCGAAGTTAACTGCAGTGGTGGAGGGTTGGGCTACGGGTTGTACTATTGATTGTCTGGGTTGGGTGTGATTCTGGAAATGATACTTGTTTTGTCCATTCCACCCAGAATTTGATTGTTCTCTCCATGTGTTGTGGTTATTTGAATATGCTCCTCCTTGATTTCTCTGCACCCAATTCATAGTCTCAAGATTTATGTCTTGATTATGGGTGAATGTGGTGTGGTCAACCTCATGGCTGGTGGGATTATTCATGGCCAATTTTTCTATGGCTTGAGTCATGAGGTTCATTTGTTTTGAGAGGGTTTCCCATTTGTCAGAATTCTCATTGCTAGATCTCTCATGGTCAATGATATTGACTGTCCTTGTGTTCCCATTGTATTGTTCAATTGAGGAGCTATTCACCGAATTGTCAACCATATTTCCAAACAAAATCCAAATGAAATGCTCATCACGGCTGATGTAGTTTCCATCGCAGGAGCCATCAATCACTCTCTCAAATGATGTATCTATGCCCTCATAAAATATCTGAACTAACTTCCATTTGGGGATGGCATGATGAGGGCATTTCCTTTGAAGTTCCTTAAACCGTTCCCAGGCTCCATGAATTGGCTCTCTATTTTTCTGAGTGAAAGATGAAATTGCTTATCTCAGGGCATTGATTTTACCTATGGGGAAATATTTCTTGATGAAGGCCTCCCTTAAGGCATCCCATGAAGTGAGAGGGGTTTCGTAATTCCTAAGCCATTGAAGTGCTTTGTCCTTGAGTGAGTAGGTGAAGGCTTTCATGTAGATGTATTCTTTGTCTACCCCAGGGACACTCATTGTGTTACAAGCAGATCAGAAATCCTGGTTGTGGAGGAAGGGATATTCAGAGTCATTCCCATAGTACTTTGGGATTAAGGAGAGGGATGCAGGCTTTATTTCGAAGTCTCCTACTTCAGACGGGATTTGGACCCAATGAATTAAATCTTCTGCAGCCGGGTTGTAATGTGTGCTTATGGGTGGTGGTCGGATGAGAGGTGCTATGGTCTGGCGGATTGTCGCATTTTCATCTCTCAATAATTGCAGTTGATGCAGGATGAGATCCATAGGGTTTGATCTTTCTTCTCCCATGTCAGGTGAATTCTCAGGTTTTTCAGTTGAAAGAGATGGGTTGGATTTTGATTTATAAACTATGTCATAGTCTAGAGGTTGTTGTAGTGGATTTTTCAGAGATCTACGACCTAGCATACACAGCACAAACACCAGACAAGTTGTTGTTTCACCAACTCACACAAACTTTACCGCGGGAGCGGTTATCTTTTCAATCTTAGTTTAGTGATTCAATCAAAGTTTTCAGAGAAATTAGAGTCCTTAAAGATGAGGCGGGTGTGGAAGATTGTGAGAAATCGATGTCCTAATCCTGCTGGGGGATCCAGGGTGCGATACTCAGATCGAGGATCTGCTTCTTCCCACAAGAACCTGTGCCCAACGCGTCGAGGAGTTACGATTTATCTCTGCAATCCCACGAAGCACCAGGGATTTTTGTCTCTATCCAAGGGTTCTATGTGCTCATGATTTTTGTGTCATTCATGTGCATCAAAACAAGCATTCATAATTTTGCCCGCTTTCTGCTCGGGCCACTGCGGTGGCCTTTCAAGCTTATCTTTTTAGCGCGATAAAGCACGTTCTGGTGATCTTTTTAGGTGAGCAAAGGGAGAAGACCACAGAAATGATGCAAGGAAGAAGTATATTTTTTTATTTTTTCATTTTAAATTCGAGCACAAACAGATGCAGATATAAAAAAACTTAGGATGCCTAAGAGAAAAGGGAGCTCACAGTGCCTGCACTTCTGGCGCTAATCCGTAATGTCTTATCCTGCTGATGGCGAGCTTTTCCGAGAAGGGAGGGGGGAAATTAAGATTACAAAAAAATTCTACTAAATTACAAGTTTGCTAAATAAAATGCATGAAAAGACAAGTATTTTTTCAAAGCCTAAGTACCTGTAAAACAAAAAATGCACGGATTAGATAATTGAAAATGAGTAGAAATGAAGAAGAAGAAGAAGAAGAAAATTGTAAATGTTGCCTAGTCCCCGGCAACGGCGCCAAAATGATAACAAGGTTTTTCGTGGTTTAAGAAGGTGATTTTATCAAGTCGTTGTGTTACCACGAACAATCAAGTCAATCAAATAAATTACAACTACGAGCACAATGGAGACATACAATATGCATATGACAAGTAGAGGTTCGAATCCACATGGACCAAGCAAACTAGCAAGATTTTTTTTAAAACGATTCTAGACCACTTCTCAACTTCAAACTTGCAAGGAAATAAACTGATGTTGTTCTACAAACTTAAGGGCATGCATGTGATTTAAACGAACTTAGAGGAACAAGACTAATAGTAAGAAATACTTGTGACATAGATTAATTCCTGAAATAATGTTTTGAACTTGAGCCTTACGAATTAACAAGATCCCATTAAATTATAATTACTAAAAGCTATGATTAGAGAATGCAAATTTCGTATAAGCTATAGCAACATAACTATAGAGTAATGGAGTTTGAAAAGTTAGAAGTTTTTCCCAGCAACAGTAAACGAGAAAAACAAGACGAAATTAGCTGAAGGTATGGTGCGGCCAATGGTGATGCCGGTGGCGCAGAAGGATGGCTGGAGAATGGTGCACACGCGTGGGAGATGAGGAGTTGCCGGTGGATGATAACCGAGGAGTTTTATCGGAAATTACTAAAAGCTATGATTAGAGAATGCAAATTTCGTATAAGCTATAGCAACATAAATATAGAGTAATGGAGTTTGAAAAGTTAGAAGTTTTTCCCAGCAACAGTAAACGAGAAAAACAAGACGAAATTAGCTGAAGGTATGGTGCGGCCAATGGTGATGCCGGTGGCGCAGAAGGATGGCTGGAGAATGGTGCACACGCGTGGGAGATGAGGAGTTGCCGGTGGATGATAACCGAGGAGTTTTATCGGTCTTGCGTTCCACACAGGGTGAGAGCGCAGTCGCTGAGTTGACCAACAAAAGACCTCGATCAATCAACAATTAACCCACAATAATAAATCAAGCAATTAAATCTCAAAAACGTGGAGTTAAAATTTATTATAACTCTACATGCAAATGTGTATAGGTGTAAGCACAAGTAGAGGTCGAACACTGGGAGGCGAATGGTTGTGTGGTGGAAATGAATGCGCAATTAATTCAATTCTTGGTTCATGTCCAATTCTTATTGTTTTTGTGGGTTTTTAATTTTATATTTTTTGAATTATATTTTTTTAATTTTATTTTTGTTTTTATAATTTTTGTTTTGTTTTATATTTTATATTTTTATATTTTTTTATATTTTTAATTATAAAATATATATATATAAGAACAGAGAGATATATATAATATATGGATAAATATATATAAATGGGGTTGATGGGGCTGCCCCCAAGGAGCAGCCAACATGGCTGCCCCCACCCCATTTTTGGCAATTTTTTTATTTTTTTTGAAAAATATCACCACATATATTCATCCATATATCCCTCTTATATGCCATTCGAATTTCGTAAGAAACAAAGACTCATACGGCCTCCATCCAGACAGAGTTGATTTAAAAAATCTTGCGACCGTTAAAAAAATGATGTCTGGATGGAGGCCGTAGGAGTCTCTGTTTCTGATGAAATTCGAATGAAATATAGGAGGGATATAGGGATGAATATACATGGTGACATTTTTCCAAAAAATAAAAAGAATTTGCGAAAAATGGGGTGGGGGCAGCCATGTTGGCTGTCCCTTGGGGGCAGCCCCATTTTTCCTATATAAATACTCAAAATATATTAGATATGATATTTTTTAGGCTTTTTATATTTTTCTAATGTTTTTATTTTTCCAGAATTTTACTAATTTTTATGTATTTTTAATTCCAAAAATGTCCCTAATATGGGACTAATTAAATAGACCGAAAATAATTTGGGTTTTAAAATATAAAATAAGTCCCAAAATTACCCAAATTAATTTTAATACATTAATAATAATATAAAGATATTTATAAAGTAAGAATACATTTTTTGGTATTTTTCTAGGGTTTTTACTTTTTTGTTGGATTTTGGGGCTTTCTGGTTTTTTTATTTTTCTTTTTCTTATTTTTAGGGTTTTTCATTTTCTAGACTCAATATATATATATAAATACACCATATATAATTTTTTTGGAATTTTTCAAAAACATTTTATATTTTTTTGGTATTTTATAATTTAAACAGTAACTATTTAGGCTCCATTGGAATTTTAAAAATTAGATAAAATGCAAAAAATGTGTGTTAAAAATGTGGACGTGAAAGTACATTACATGAAGCATCTACACTAATTCTTGTGGATTTTTAGGAGCAAGTTAGGTGTTTTTAATAAATACATAAAAGACATAAAAATAAAATAGCCTAGCAGGGGCATTTTTGCAAATAAAATAACATGCAGGGGGCTCTATGCAAAAATACCAACAGAAATAAACATTTGTTTTATTTTTCAGAACTATTTTACAATTACAAAAAGCGTCAGGGTTTTAATGCAAAATTCCCAACCTCACGTGGGACTACACGTGAGGCTGGGAGGGACTATTTTGTAAATACATGAAAAACAGGGGCCTAATAGCAAAAGTTACATTTAATTTACAATGTTACATTTATTTTACAAGATTAAAAATTAATTACAAAAAGGCGGGGGCTAGATGTGAAAATTACCCCAAAAGGTGTGTGGGCTGACAGCTGGATTTGGCTCACTTGACATGCGTCGCTTCCTCCGTGCCCGATGACGCTTCGTCGATGAACGCACGAGATTAGATCTCACAGGTGAGATCTACGGTGACGGCTTCGCTCCATCGGACGACTGGTGCTCGATCTAGGGGCCTCCATCGATCGAACGGTTCAGGGGCGACCTGGAAGAACTCGGAAGAAGGTCGCCTGAGACGACCTTTGATCGGTCAGTGCGTGCTCCTCCGGGCAGCTCCCTCACCGCCAAATATCTCTAAATCTTCTTGATGCTCCCCCGCACCCACTAATGGCTTCGTTGAGGCACCTGGAGCTCCCATGAGCTCAGGCAAGGTCGATGAAGATGGCGAGCTCCAGGTACTTGTTCTTCGTTTGAATCGAGCCAAGACAGGTCTCCTGGCACTCCGGGGCCTGCACAAGAACTCACAACACACAAAGAGGACTTCGGGGGCCGTTTTGGTGGTGGAATGGGCGATGGTGGCTTCGGGCGGAGATCTCCGGCGATGGGTGGAAGAGGGAGATCGGGTCTCCAGATCTGATAAGGATCTGGGTGAGTGAAGGTGCCTGGGGCAAAGTAGAAGCGAAGGGGAAGGAGTGCGGGTGGTTGGCAAGGTCGGAAAATGACAGGAGCACCATGAATAGGTTCGCCGGAGCGGAGTTCCATTGAACTACAGGTGGCCGATTTTACACTATATCCAATTCCCAAATACTAATATAAAGACAGAAATGAAATGCTAATACTAAAACCTATCTAAAACAAGTAAAGGCGCAACTCGTACCAGGCTTTGGGCCAAGGAGAAGAGGCCTCGCCGGAGCGGTGGCCTTGGGTGCAACCTCCGCCTACTCCGACCGATTCAAGGCGTCGGAGACGTCCTCCTGTCACGAGGAGCGCCGCCAAGACCAAATACGAGGAAGGAAACAGGAGAAAGGCTGACCAAAATTTAAGAGAAGGCGGAGGTTTCTTATTTATGAACACAGTGCGCACCCTTATTGATCGGGCCATTGGCGGAGCTACAAGCTATGTACAAGAGAATAAACGAATGGGCGTGGATGTACAATGATCAGAGAACAAGTTTCGTGAAGGAAGCGATGTCAGGAGATGTCTAAGTCGAGCGGGAATTTAGGGAGAAGACGGGCGAAAAGACGCAGTGCGTCACAGCGGGCGGCCGAAGGTCAAGTTGACCGAGCGGTCAACGCGCGCAAAGCTGCGATTGGTCAACGTCAGCCCTGAAGTTGACCTATTATTAAAACCTAATAAATGATTTTATTAAATTTTGCTTATAAAATAAAAATGTTTATTAAATAATGTAGTATTTATCCATGATTTCTATTTATTTTTTGATGTATTTTATTATGAGTTTATTTTAGTGGTGTATTTATAGGTATATTCATATGTATTTATTTTTTATTTTGTGTATTTTTATTTTATTATTTTATTTTATTATTTTATTTATTTATAACTTATTTTTGTGGGCATAATTATATTTTTATTTAATTTTTATGAGTTTATTTGCATATTTAAATAAACAGGTATATATACTATGTAGGTGTACTTATAGGTATTTTACCTATATTTTATATACATTTTATTTATTTAATGAATTTTATTGGGTTTTATCTTGGATTTATATTTTTAATGTAATGTATATAATATTTATAATATTATAAAAATATGAAAGAATAAAATAATTAAAGAATGTATTTCCCTTTTATTTATATACATAGGTGACATAGGTATTTTGGTCTATGTATTTCATAGACTTATTTTATTTTACAAGTTCTTTTTGGTTTTATTATAATTTCACTGTGTACATGTATTATATATATTATTTACAAAATTCTAAAAATATAAATTTATAGAAATAATGAATAATGAATAAATTGAATATTTTAATCGGGTAGATTGTACAATGAGGGCCAAAAACCCAACTTTCACAGATGAACTCCAAAAATTATGAGACCAATTTTATTAAATAGCTCTTAAAAAGTTATATACAATTAAAGGTGATTTTGGTTGGTTTTGAGTTTTTATTTGCAAGATATGGGTATGTGAAGTTGAGATTCTGGCTTTTTATTCTGTGTATAAAATGTACAATGTATATTCTTTTTACACAAACTCAATTTTGTATTTTTATTCACAATATTATCTACAACTTTCATGTACAAAATATTTCTATCTGATGAATAAATAATTATATACAAAATAGGTGTCAAAAATGCATAAATGAATAAAATAAATAAATGAGGAATTTATTGTATTATTGACCCTTATCCCCCCCTACTTTATTCCTTGTCGACCAAGCCAATTCTTGACTTGGTCTCGGGGTTCGGGTCATAAAATATTAGCAATATTTTATTTCTTTTTCTTTTCTTCTCTTTATTCTATAATTTTAGCATTAAAAACCTTGTTTTATGTACAATAAATAATAGATGCTATTATAGACAAATTGATGCTATTTGCATGCATTTGCTGGGATTTTTAAGACCAAAATGATAGAATAAAGGTGATGAAATGGAGATTCATCAGTGGCGCGCGGAACTATGCTGGAGGAGGTCGTGCGAGGAAGGAGTGCACACAGCAAGTGATGCACACCAGTGCACGCGAAGAAGCGCTGGAGAGGAGATGCCGGTGGAGAGATGGGCCGGTGGCTGGACGTGCACCCTCGCAAGGGTGGCAGTGGTTGGGCGCAAAGAAGGATGCACGCAAGGTGTAGGGGCGCCGGTGGACGCACAACCGCGCACGTAGAGGGGGAGAGACCGTTGGGGAGGAGGACAGTGGCCGGTGGCACACCTACTGGCTGCTGTAGGCTGGAGGGGAACCGTGAGGAGGAGGCGAACGGTTTGTCATTGTTGGTGTTATCTTTGTGTCTGCATACAAGAATGAGAGAGAGAGTATGGGGCGAGAGATAGAAAACGAGAGGGAGAGTATGTTGTGCGTGAATGAAAATGGACGGGAGGGGGAGTATGCGTGAATGCAAAAAAAATGTGAGAGAGGGAGGGTATGCGTGAATGGCCCTTGCGTGAGGAGGAGTTCATCCCATTTTATTTATGCCATGTACGGCTATGCAATAAGGGCCTCCATGCAAGTAAAGACAAAAATTAAATGAATATGCATGGGGAAGGTGTGAACATGGGGAAGAGAAGTACGTGGGGCTCTCTATGTGCATGGGAAAGGAGATGTTGGTGGCTCAATTTATGAGAATAAAGAATGAGACTTTTACACTAAACCCCCTCCCCATTTCTTTTCAATAAAAAGGTGAAGTAAAATGTGTTGGATGTTTTATGTTATAAGCATACCTAATAATTCTTCATTCTCTCTAATAACAACAAATCGGAATTTTATAAATGATACTTGATCTCAGTTTAGAAGATGATCTTTAAGTGTACATAGAGATTTGTGAGAATATTTTTCTTCAGCTGATTTGTTGATTTTATGAGGATTTTATCTGTTATGTGTGTAGGATGCAACTTGTGTAAATTTAGAGTTTACACATCAAAGATTAATATTGTATTTCACATAAATTAAGCATGTTATACCCAAATATAATGTAATCATCACTTACCCCCCTTAGATGAGATCCTAACCGCATCACAACCGCACGCTTCCTCCTCTCTCCTCATTGTTCGATATGATCTGATGGATCACATCCAACCCCTTCGCCCGTGCATCAACAACATCCGTTGGATCACTCGATCCAATGGCTGGGAGTTCATCACCTACCTCCCAAAGTCCCCCTCTCCCAAACATTACACCTCATGCCACCTTCGTCCCCTTTCCACTTTAGCCAGTGCCTCCGATCACCCCTCATCATCCTAACGACCACCGCGCATCGCCCATTCCTTCGACATCCTCGCGCGCCTCGTCAACGCCACCTCCATTACTCCATTACCTTCAAGTGACCGTTCAAAAATTCCCCTCGACAACCTGTAACATCCCCGCTCATGTATAAATTCACCTCTACCGACCCCCGACACCTCCATCCACCACCAAGGGATTGAATCCCAGCTTCCTCCGCTCCCCGGTGATAGAAGAGGGTGGTTGTCGAAGCGGCGACGACTTCACATCCCTGGTGCGATCCATGGCCACCGCTGTGTACGCTCTGCCACTTCTGACTGACGCTCGAGCTTTGAGGCCTGGCTGACCTCGCTGGGTGACAACCAGAGTCTCCCAAGGAGCCTCAACCCAAGCCTCCCCGACCACCGTCTTCCTCTTCGACCTCTAGGTTTTCTTCCCCCATTTTTTTCTTTGACTTTCTCCCAATTAATCTGCCTTATACGCCACACTCCACAACCGCCTGATCATCTCTATACCACCACCGATCACCCACCACCTTCGCAACACCTCGCGCCACCTTCTCCCTTCTCCAAGACCTCCCTCCGCTACGAACCAACTCCCCTTTGGTCTGCCGGAGATGGAGACCTGGTCTCCCACTCCTCCGCTCGCACGAGACCTCATTCCACCCCACTTCACTCACGCATACACTTCCACAGCTTCAGCTATCCTATGACCCTTACAGGAACCCTCAATGATCAGAGCTCAAGCCACCTCGTCGATCTCGATCTCCACCTCCGGTGACGCTTTGTCGACCGTTTGCCCCAGTTACCCTCGCGGCTTCATCTCCGAACAACCACCTCCGTCAAGTGGCTACGATGCTCAGGCGATCGTCTACGACTACAGAGGAGGACGGTGGGGCTCTTGCGAGCTTGCCAGAGCTCCAAATACGCTGCCTCTCCTCCTGTTGGCAGCGAAGTGTAACTGTCGTTGGATGGCACCGCTGTAACAACCATCCAACGATCTAGAGCAAGCCACATAGCACCATCCAAACCTACAGGCTCACGCTATCTAAGCCTCATGTCGAAGCCCTCAGAACAACCACGTGGCCCAAGCCTAGGACCCTCCTGAACCTAGCCCCCTCGCGTGCCCTACACGTGAGGGGTTGGGTAATTTACACTACAGACCTCGTAACTTCCAAATATTGCATAAATGTCCTCCAAGTGTGTGCCGCACGTGCGCACATGGGGTAATTTTCAGGGAGGTCTAGACAGGTTTGATTAATTGCAAAGAAGCCCCCACGCTTATGGAAAAATTACACAAGAGCCGCTCCGGGTTTTGGTTATTACAAATAGGTACTTCCAATGACGTATTTGTAATTATTTATCTTGTATTTATTCGCATTTTTGTTACATTTATGCCCTTGCACTGTTTACTTCATATCTTGAGCATTTTAATTCCAAAGTGCATGATTTCAGTGTAATTTTGTTGTAAATGTAAGTCTATATCTAATGACATGTTCAAATTAATGATTTGACACTAATTTAAATGTGATGAATTTTTAATGATATATATTGTCCTTTGCTCGATAAAGCCTTGCCATTAAATAGATGCTTGCTCCATTTGACTCTGAATATGAATCATAATCTGTGCTCATATTTTGTACGACATTTTTGTAATTAATATTTTGTCTTGCATTTCATTATTCATGTATTTAATTACGCATGCATATGTTATAATTGCTATAAAAATCAAATAAAAATACATGCATCATTTTCTTTTGCTGTGATGGCATTATTTTATCTGCATTTTATCGTGCATATGCATAAAGACCTAAAGACTTGAAAATAATCATATCAATGACAGAATTTGATAAATGTATTAAAGAGGCTCGTGTCCCTGAGTTCGACCTTGGTTAACTTGCCAAATAAAATAATGTCCACATGTTCGAAGGTGTGGTTCTTTGCATGACCGAAATCTGCCTCCTGTACTACGATAATTCCATAATATTAAAGAGGCATATTTCGAGCTCATCAAATGGCGTCGTTGCTGGGGATATGAGTCACCTTTATTTATTTGTAGAATTTTGAAATATTTTTGTGGTGAATATATTAAAAAAATGCAGGTACTTGTTGATTATTTTTCTTGCTATTATCTAACATTTTTCTTTTGTGGCAGCGCCCATGAAGATCGGGGACGCTTGATCTCCATTGAGACATGGAGTTGGGAGCTACCGCTGAGAAGGCCGCAAAAGAAAAGATGAAGAATTCAAGGAACATTAGTCAGCTCCTCGTGCATTTCTCTATTGTAAAAAAATATACCGTGAGCATTTTTAGCGGTCCTCATTTGAGGGCTCATGTGTGTAAAAAAAGAAAAAAAAGTAGATCACTTAGTGATCTACCCCCACCCCCCTACACACATGCACACATCCATCCACTCACCCCCTCCCCCCACCTTCTCTGTATATTTCACATACACCTCTCTTGCATCTTCATAATCATCTGTAAAAATCCTCACCCCCCCGCTCTCCACTCATATGTATAAATCACCCTCTAACCCTAATAGCCAAGGACCTCCCCACCTCCCCCCCCAAATTTCAAGAATCCTTTACTTAGGTTATTTTCAACCTAAGTATAGGGGGGACCCGACTCATTCATTCTCCCCTCGCTCTGTCTTCTTATACTCAGGACATTTTTGACCTAAGTATAGGGGGACCCTCCTCCTCAGTTCCTCTATATCACCATATATTTAACCAGAGCTATGGCTTAATATCACTTGTGCTACGAGGACATAGCAAAAGTTAAGTATAGGGGGTATACTATGTATTATTGTGTATATACTTTATCCATAGCTCGTGTTTAAAAAAATGAAAATTCTTTTTGGGTTTGGTTTAAGTTGACTTGTGAACTAAGTTTTGTACAAATTCTTGTAAAGACTTTTTCTTACAAATTGAGGGATTGACTGTTTGTAAATAAAATCAACCTTTTTCAAAAACCTTCTAAAAGTTTGAAAAATTAAAAATTTTTGCGTAGGGACTCTGACTACTAGACTTAAAAATGATTAGCTACTCTTCACTGAGGGAACTTTGGTCTCCCTTAGCATAGTGGGTGGTTTGGAGGACACTATCTATGGCTCCGTCCTCAAGTAACACGTTTCTGTCTAACGATCAGTACTTACACCCATGCTGGCTGGAAGTACATGCAACTATTCATATGAGCCCGAGCCAGTCATTGTCTCTCAAAGGAATTAAAAAATGAAAAATTGAAATCCATAAAAATTTGTAAAAGATATAAATAACAAAAAATCGCTAACTCTGGAGTTGGTGTATTCCTGACAGATTCACATTCACTCAAGGATTAAGGATTTTGAGGACACTTGATTTCTGTGACCTAAAGAGTCTGAGTTAGCCAGCCTTAGTCATTAGGTTTTAAACTTTATAATCCACACTTCCCTAATTTGAAAGATTTGACCGCTATATTGCACTCTTCATCTCCACCTTCTAAAGAATAAGATCAGCACAACATTCACAACTGCATAATCGATGAAATGAGTGAGTTATCACTTGAGGAACTAGGAGTGGTGATTTGAGTTTAGACCCGACATAATGATGCTCTATGATGGGATAAAGTTAATGAAGGCTTCAAGCGACCTGAGTGTCAGCAAAACCCTAGCCAGTATGTGAACAAGTTCACGTGCTATCTTTTTTATATTTACCTATGTGCATGGGTGTGATGAAATATAATTAATTATTGATCAGTGTGCGCCAACTTTTAGTAAAAGCAGTGGAGCTAGCCAAAAAGAAAAGAAGAGGAAGATATATTCAAAGAAAAGCTCTATCCTTCAAAGTCAATTTCAAATGAGCTTCCACCAATGGTGAGCGTTCCCAACCATTTTCAAAGTGTCCACTTGGAACAAACGCTTTTAGGACCAAGGAGTCGGGCTAGCACCATAAAAGGGCTCTGCTTTGTATAGTGATACAAATCTGGGTGTCAAAGGTATCTTAGATACTCAAAAGAGACACACCCCAGTGTACTCCCAGAAAAACAAGTGCAGACGACTCCGAATTCTCTTGACGGACACATGGATCAACAAACTAAAAATACAAATGTTGAGTAGAAAGCCAATTGAGAGGCCCCATATTCTACTTTGAGGAGATAAAAATATACATAATCTTATGCCCTCCATCATCTTATTGTCCATCTACATTTTCATGTCCGACAAACTAATGAGACGGTTGACTGCAACAAGAATGGACTTATTCCCTATTGCTGAGGATTAGGTCTGGAGAAGAGTCTCCTAGACTGGAACTTTGGGTGATGTCTTGACTCGACTCTCATGAATTCATTACACTAAAGTTCATATCCTTATATTTTATGTACAAACAGAGAGTATGATAATTAGTGAAGTTGGATTCCTTTTGACTAGAGCATGGTTGAGCCCAGAATTTATGATCACGTAAGTTAAGGGACTTCAAAGAATTAAGCCTTGAAATTTCACATGCACTGTCAGGAATTAATCCGACTCCTTCATTCTTTAGATGCTCAAGGACGAGCAAAGTTTACGTATAGGGGTATGATGAATCTCGTATTCATCATGCTAAAATTCAATTATTAATCCCCATACTTGAATAATTCAATAAAAATCACTGATAATTCATTGTTCTTAACCTGTATTATATTGGATAGATTACGAGTATAATGAACACTATATTTATTGTATTTAATTACTAACATCTTTCTTTATTTTCTATCTTATTAAAAACCCATGGAAATTAGGCTAATTAATTGTCTATAATTAATCTGACCTTTAAAAGAAATAAAAAATACAAAAAATATCAAAAAAAGGCAATGGTTGTATCTCTTAAAATTACTCCCCAAAAATACTCTTATGTACAAATGACCTCCTTTGGCTTTTTGTCCAACATGAAACTTAAAGATCTCATCAAGATCTACACCTTTTATGTTTTGATTGTTTTCCCAGTTTTGCCTCTAACTAATTCTTTTTTATTTTTCTGTATTTTGATTTTTCTAGTGCAGCCACGTGGCACCCTCTGGGTCGCCCACGTGGTCGCTCCCTCTTCTCGCCACCCGGCTCCTCTCTTGGTTGTAGGATCACCTCCTAACCGCCTCCATCTCACCCGTTGACCCTCCTCAAACTGTTAGATCTCCTCTCCCTGATTCAATCTCAACCACTCACTCCCACTTTCGTATCAACTGCACGATCGACCAATATCCCATGGTGCCAGAACATGCCACGCTGTCCTTACCCCCGCTACCATTAGATGGGATCCTGATTGCATCACAGTTGCACGCTCCTGCCTCTCTCCTCATCGTTCGATCTGATCTAATGGATCAGATCCAACCCCTTTGCCCGTGCATTAATAACACCCGTTGGATTACTCGATCCAACGGCTGGGAGTTCATCTCCTACCTCCCGAAGTCCCCCTCTCCCAAACGTTACACCTCACGCCACCTTCGTCCCCTTTCCATTTTAGCCAGCGCCTTCGATCACCCCTCCTCGTCCAAACGTCCGCCCCACATCACCCATTCTTTTGACATCCTCGTGCGCCTCATCAACGTCGCCTCCATTACTCCATTCCTTTCAAGTGACCATTCAAAATTCCCCTTAACAACCTGTAACGTCCCCATTCATCTATAAAATCACCTCTGTCGACCCCCGACACCTCCATCCACCACTAAGGGATTGAATTCTAGCTTCCTCCACCCTCCGGTGACAGCGGAGGGCGGCTGTCGAAGCGACGACGGCTTCACATCCTCGGTGCGATCCATGGCCACCACCATGTACGCTCTGCCACTTTCGATGGACGCTCAAGCTCCGAGGCCCGGCTGACCTCGCTAAGCGACGACCGAAGCCTCCCAAGGAGCCTCTGCCCAAGCCTCCCCGACCGTCGTCTTCCTCTCTGACCTCCAGGTTTTCTTCTCCCATTTTTCTTTGAATTTTCTCCCAATTAATCCACCTTCTACGCCACACTCCACCACCACCTTATCATCTCTACACCACCACCGATCACCCACCACCTTCGCTAACACTTCATGCCACCTTCTCCCTTCTCCAAGACCTCCCTCCGCTCTGACCTAACTCCCCTTCAGTCTGTCGGAGATGGAGACCTAATCTCCTACTCCTCTACACGTATGAGACCTCATTACACCCCACTTCACTCACGCACACACTTCCACAACTTCGGCTATCCTATGACCCTTGCAGGAACCCTCAATGATCGGAGCTCAAGCCCCCTCGCCGATCTCGATCTCCACCCCAGGTAACGTTTCGTCGACCGCTTGCTCCAGTTACCCTCGCGGCTTCATCTCCAAACAGCCACCTCCGCCAGGTGATTACGATGCTCAGGCAATCATCTTATGTCTATGGAAGAGCACGACGGGGCTTTGCCAAGCTCGTCGGAGCTCCAAATACGCCGCCTCTCCTCCGGCCGGCAACAAAGAGCAGGTGTCATTGGACGGCGCCCCTACGGCGACCATCCAACGGCCTAGAGCAAGCCACGTAGCACCAGCCGGACTTGTAGGCTCACGTTATCCAAGCCTCATGCCAAATCCCTCAGAACAGCCACATGGCCCAATCATGGGCCCCTCCCGAACCTAGCCCTCCTTGCGTGCCTCGTATGTGAGGGGTTGGGTATTTTACAATACAGACCCCATAACTTCCAGATATTGCATTCAAATCCTCCAAGTGCATGCCTTACGTACGTGCTTGGGTTAATTTACAAGGAAGTCCAAACGCGTTTGATTAATTGCAAAGAAGCACCCCGTACTTATGAAAAAAATAGACAGGGGCCCCTCCGAATTTTGGTTATTACAAATAGGTTCTTCCAGGGATCTATTTGTAATTATTTATCCTTTATTTCTTCGCATTTTTATTACATTTATGCCATTGCATTTTTTACTTCATATCTTGAGCATTTTAATTCTAAATTGCATGATTTCAGTGTCATTTGTTATAAATTTAATTCTCTAGCTAATGACATGTTTGAATAATGATTTGACACTAATTTAAATGTGATGAATTTTAGTGATATATAATGTCATTTGCTTGATAAAGCCTTGCCATTAAATAGATGCTTGCTCCATTTGACTCTGAATCTAAATCATAATCGGTGCTCATATTTTGTTGGGAATTTTTGTAATTAATATTTTGTCTTTCATTTCATTATTCATGCATTTAGTCACACATGCGTAATCTTATATTTGCATTACAAAATCAAATAAAAATACATGCATCATTTTCCTTTGCTGTGATTGCATTATTTTATCTGCATTTTATCGTGCATCTGCATAAAGACCTAAAGACTTGAAAATAATCACACATCAATGGCAAAATATGATAAATATATTAAAGAGGCTCGTATCCCTGAGTTCGACCTTGGTAAACTTTCCAAGTAAAATAATGTCCATATATTCGAAGGCGTGGATCCTTTTTTGTAATAAAGGGATAAAATACAAAAAATGCCAAATAAAATATGAGCGTGAATATACAGGGCAAGAAGCATTAACCCTATTTTTGTGGATTTTTAGGAGCACATTGGCAATATTTATTAATAGAGAAAAGGCATAAAACTATGAATCCTAGTAGGGGCATATTTGCAAATAAAATAAATGTCACGGATGCATATGCAAATAACATAGAAATATACAACGTTCTTTTAATTTTACTGAACTAATACACAATTACAAAAATGCAAGGGCAGACATTGAAATTTACCCACCCACGTGGGACTACACGTGAGTGGTTCTAGAAGGGGCAAAAGTGTAAATACATTGAAGTCCAAGGACCTTCCAGGAATTTTAACAAAAATGTACAATGTATTTCAAATTTTATTTGACTAAATATAAGTACAAAACATCGTAGGAGTGTCCCTGCAATTTTGCCACCTCACTTGTGACGGCACGTGAGGTGACGCATGGAATAGACCCAAATTTAAATATAGTAAATACATGGGTTTTTTTTGCAAAATTTCCAAATTATTTATAACGCTATAACTTATTTACAAAACTATTTAATAAATACACAAAAGGCGGGGCTAAATGTGAAAATTACCCCAAAGAGGCACGAGCCAACGGTTGGATCTTGGTCACTTGCCACACGTCACTTCCTGTCGCACGATGACGCTTCGCCTTTGACGGTGGAGATTAGATCTTCGATGCTCGATTAATGTCCGGAGTTGCGACACGATCCAACGACAGCTGCTCTCGTGGACGAACGGGCGTTGATTGGACGGTAGAGAAGACAACTCAAAGAACATGGTTGAAGTTCCCCGCCCCCCGAGCTTCGATCCGGTGGTGCGCAGCATCCGAGCATCTCGCGAGCTGCTACCGATCCAAAAATGTTCCCGGGGCCCATCGTATATCGACTGGAGGGCTCGATGGGACCTGAGATTCACCCGGAGCACTCCAATGAGGTCGAGGAAGAATGGGGCTCCCATGTACCTCTTTATCAGCAAAATCGACTCCATTTAGACTCCTTTAGCCCTCCAGACCTGCACAGTAACTCACACAACACAAGGAAGGTTTGGGAGGCTTTATTGGGTGGCGAGGAGCGAAGGTGGGTCGAAGCGGAGGTCTCCGGCGAGGGTGGCAGAGGTGGAGACCCGATCTCCGGATCGGGTGTCGATCTGGGTGAATGACAATATGTGGGATGATTAGAAGGTGACCAAACTGAGATGGAGGTGATCTAAATGGCGGGGAGAGGATGAGTGAGCACAGAGGAGCTCACCAGAGCTCACCTCCGGCGAACTACACGATTCACCGATTAAACTAATTTAACTAGCTATAACCTAAACTAAGAACTGGAAATTAAAGTTACCACTAAATACGATTAAAAAGGCAAAGAAGAACGTCTCTTATACCTAGGGATCGCCCGGGGAGTAGGGTCGCCGGAGTTGGCAGCCGTGGGCACACCCCTTCCACCTGGAGCTCAGTCCGGCCATGAGGAGACGCCTCCTTTCATGAGGGACTCGACTAGGTTAAAAATTAGGGCTCCTATACTCGAAATGGTGACCAAAGAATGCATGGAAGATAGAGGGGGGTTATTTATAGAACAAGGTGAACACCCTTATTGACCGACGAAATGGGAAGATCGGGCGCATGTACAAGAGATACAAGGTATGGCGTGTATGTACAATGATCAATGATCATTTTTCATGATGGAAGCGATCACGATTGAGCAACGAGACGCTCGAGAAAAAGGTGTGAAATCGCGGGATTGGACAAATGTGTCACATCAGAAGGCTGGAGGGGGAGTTGACTCGGAGTCAACGAACGGAGTGCTGCCATTGGGCCACGTAGGCCCGCTAAACGACAAAACGACCGATTTATTAAAGAATTAATAATAAAAATAATAAATGAATTTATTAATTGTCGGTATAAAATAAAAATATTTATTATTTTATATAGTATTTTATTATGATTTTTATTTATTAGTAGTTAATTTTTAATGGTGTTTTTATAGGTATATTTGCCTATATTTTAACTATTTATTTTTATTTTATATATTTTATTTTGTTATTTTATTATTTTATTATATATATTTATAACTTATTTTTAGGTTTCTAAATATATTTTTATTTTATTTTTATGATATAATTTGTATACTTAAATAAATAAGTATGTATATTTTATAGGTATACTTAGAGATGTTTTATCTATGTATTATATACACTATTTTATTTTAATGTATGTTATTTTATTGGGTTCTATTTTATCTTTGTATTTTTTATATAATATAAACAATGTTACAATATTACAATAATATAAATGAATAAAGAAAAAAAGATAGTCTTCCCTTTTATTTATATACAAGTGTAACCTATAGGTATTTTGCCTATATATCTACATATACTTATTTTATTTTATATTTTCTTGTTTGGTTATATTTTGATTTTAAACATGTTCATATGTTATAAATAATAATTATGAAATTAAAAAATATAAATTTGCAAAAATAATAAAGAATGAATAAATTGAATATTTTATTAGGGTATTAATGTACAATGAGGGTCAAAACATAACTTTCACACAGTAACTCCAAAAAAAATGAGACCACATCCATTAAATAGCCTATGAAAAGTTATATACAATTAGAGGTATTTTTGATACATTTTGAGTTTTTCTTTGAAAGATATGGGTCTGTGAATTTGGGATTTTTTGTTTTGTGTATAAAATATACAATGTTTGTTATTTTTGTACAAATTCAATTGTGTATTTTCGTTTACATTATTATCTACAACTTTTATGTAAAAAATTTCTTTATTTTATTAGTAAATATTAAAGAATAAAATAGGTGTCAATATGAATAAATAAATAAATAAAATGGATTTTTTGTGTTTTGGCCCTTATCTCCCCCTACTTTATTCCTTGTCGACCAACTCAATTCTTGACTTGGTCTCGGTTTAGGGTCATACAATATATTTGATATTTTATTCCCTTTTCTTTTCTTCTCTTTATTCTATAATTTTGACATTAAAAACATCATTATATACATAATAAATGCAATAAATCAAGAATACTATTTTGTACAAATTAATGCTATTTACATGAATTAGCTATAGTTTTTAAGGCCAAAATGATAGAATAAAAGTGATGAAATGGATATTCATGACCCCCTATACTTGCCTTTGCTAGTCCCCAACAAACACTTATGCAATAAGTATAAAAAGAATAAAGATGAAAATAAAAAGAAAGAATAAATGGATTTGAATTCAATTATTAAACTTGTCCTGACAAAATCAAAGTTTGGACCTCAGGTTAGACCTTGATGTGAGAATGTGTGTGGAACCTAGTGAGAACCAATTTTAAAACACAACAGCCTGCGATAGTCACAAGACTCGGTTCAAACCACCTCAATAGCCAGGTAAGAACTAGCCTACATCATACGCCAACCCTTATGACTATGGAGCTGACTTATACAGTGTAAGTGATAGTGGCTCTCCCCAACTGAAATGACAAAAGAACTGACTTCTCTAGAATGACAACCTAATGATTCCCCAATCCAGCACTCTGTCCTCGATGAGCGGGGTATTCCCTTCTAAGTTCATGTGGCATCCGACTCAAGAGGAGGGAATGAAGAGAAGAATAGACGGTAGTCAGTGTAGCTACCTATCCCGGGATGCTTGACCAGTGTAGTCAAGTCATCCAGCTGCAAGCTCACATGGTATAACTTTGATGCTCAAGCTTGCTTATTTTCTATACAACATATATACATACTCCGACATGCATTTTATTTTCAATCAGGACTGTCCACTTTTTTGGAGTTTTTTTTTCAATCAGGCATGTCCACTTTTTTGGATTTTTTTCAACATACTATTTATAACAGTGTTTGCATAAGGGGTTTTTCTCTTGAGCCAGAAGACTATCCCTTTTTTGAAGTATTATTGCAACCCACACTCTCCTGTCTTTAGACCTCATAGCAACTGGATCGAGTTAGGGTGCACTTCAAACCCTAGACGAGGATGAATGTTTCCACTCATGTGTGTCTCAAACCGGAAAATACCTCCCCCTCACCACTCCAACTGAGTTGAGCCAAGTGAAAGGTGCAAGTGTCCAAGTTAGGCCACGTCCGACAAGAGTCATGCGTGTATCTCCAAAAGTTCTAGTGAGTCGGTTGAGGTAACTTGAACCCAGCCCTTAGTCTCAAAGAATTAGATCCTAATGGACATGAAGTCCCTTAAACCTAGTTCCCAAAAGGTTCCAGTGCAGTTAGCTGCAGTAAGGTCCAACCAAGATCCAAGCTTTGACTTTATTTGGACTAGTTCAAACATCAAGCTCAATTCAAAAGAATGATAATGCTATGCAAATGCTACGTACAATGCAGAAAGACAGATGCATTTTTTCAAAGAATTTAGAATAAAAAGAACTTTGGCAAAAAGAATCTTGGCACCCAAAAGAAATACAAAATATATACAGCTATGTACACATGTGCGCTTCTTTTTATTTATTAAGAAGAATTAAAAATTTAAAGAATTTATAGGTTCACAAAAAAATGATTTATTTAGGTATTTATGTACAATTGGTAAAGAATTATATTTATATTTATATATTATATTATATTATTCTTCTTTAATGATGCATTTATTCCTCAAATTTATTTGCAAATAATTTTCAAAACTATAGTGCAAATTATTTTTTGCAAATATTTACAAACATTTGAAGTCATTTTGCAAAGATTTTTTACACGGTATATATCGATTTGTTAAAATATTTTTACAACCATTTTTAAAATCATTTAATAGGTTTTCGAAAACTTTTATTTCACATAAAGAAAAGAATTTTTACAAATCAAAACATTTTTACAGTGGTTGAAAACATTTTATAAAAAATTTTCCAAACAGCTCAAATCATTTTTTGAAATATTTTGCAAAAATTTTTTTAACCTGATTTATTACTCAATATATATAGAAAAAATTTGAGGAATAAAAATACCTTTTGTACAAAATAATAATAAAAAATTGTTTTTAGTATTTTTAGTTTTGCAAATATTTTTGTGATTTTATAAAGCAGAAGGTTTTGGCTAAGAAAAATAGGTGTAGATATTTACACGGGGATGTCTCTTATATTTACAAGAGTTTTGGTTCTGAAAGGATTCACAAGGGATAATTGATCATTTTTATAGGTATATATATAAAGAATTTTTAATATGGTGTGTATACTCTCCCCAAACATATTTTAAAATCATTTTTCAACTGTTTTGAAAATCATAGTCTAACATAATTTTTACAAACATTTACACGTATTTGAAAATCACTTTGCAAAGGTTTTTCAAACAGTAGATGTAGATTTTTCAAATATTTTTGCAACCATTTTTCAAACCATCTGCAAATCATTTTTCAAATGTTTTTATTTCATGCAAAGAAAATAAAATATTATTATTATTTAAAACAAAATTTTTTGAAAAAGATTGAACACTTTTTACAAAATATTTTTCGATTAGTTTTCAAAAGATTTTTCAAAAAGGTCTTCAAACTATTTTTCAAATATTTTACGAAAGTATTTTTGCCTGGTTTATTAGTGTGTATAAAGAGCGTTTGAGGAGCTATAAACATCTTTTTATATTATAAGATTGTAATGAATTTAATATTAGTTTTAGCCATAGGTATTATTTAAAATACGAAAGTACAAGTTATGGACAAAGTATATACACAGTGTATAGACCCCCTATACTTAGCATGAGCTATGTCCTCATAGATCAAAGAGAAAAAAGAGAAGACATATCTTGTACTGAGTATAGAAAAGCCTAGAAATAATGAACGAATGAATAAATGAGAAGTCGACCATCCCCCTATACTTAGGATCAAGTAATCCTAAGTATAACAGACTATACACAAGGCAGGGGGGGTCAAGGATGAGAATGAACGGATCGTATGCCGGTTGTCTCCCCCTATACTTAGGGTAAGATATCCCGAAGTATAGAAAAGAAGAGGAGACATGGGAGAAGATTAAAGAATGAAACTACATGGGTGCACCCCCCTTACACTTAGGACAAAATATGTCATAAGTATAGCAGACTGGAAAAAGGGGTAATACACAGCCATTTTTATGTTTATATTATTTTTTTAATAGAGCGAAGGTGGAAATGAAAAGCAGAAAAGAAGAAAAGATAAAAGTATTTAAAGGAAAAGTTTTGAACTGCATTATCTGAATCTTTTAATGTGGCTACTGTTGCGGATGTATCATCAAAGCACGGTACTTGGATAGGGTCGACAACGGCCAAGAAAGTGTCATGCTCAAGGTAGGGCTTCAGGAATTGACCGTTGACGACAAATAGTTGTGCATCAGGAGACAATTCTGATATTGTAATGATGCCATTGTCACGCACTTCTCGAACTTGAAACGACGGTGTCCATTTGCTTTTTAGTTTACCCGGGAAGATCTTTAACTTTGCATCGAATAGCACACCTTCTGTCCAACTTCGAAGGTTTTTCGTCTGATGTACTGGTCGTACTAACGTTTCCCCTTCTCCTTGTACATCAACGTGTTATCATATGCATGGTCTCAACATTATAGGTGACTATTCATATCATCTTTTCATTTCTGACCACTTCTTTGTGAGTCCAGATTGCATATGTTGATAGACCATAAAGAATTGTGAATTAATTCCACGGGCAGATGGCATGGTTTCCCATATACAAGACGGTAGGGCGACATGACCAAGGGAGACTTGTAAGCGGTTCTGTATGCCCATAGGACGGAGTCCAAGAGTTGGGACCAGTTTTTTCAGTCCGTATTGATAAGCTTCTGAAGGATCGTCTTGATTTCTCTGTTTGATAACTCTGCCATAGCATTGGTCTGGGGATGGTAAGGAGATGCGACACGGGGCTCGATGACATACTCCTTCGTGAGCTTCTTGACCTCTCTATTTATGAAGTGACTACCCCCATCTGATACCAGTATCTTCAGAATCCCGAACTGTGAAATGATGTTCTCTTTCAGAAACTGACAAACTGTACGGATGTCTGCAGCTCGAGCGAGGATAGCCTCAACCCAGTGACTCACATAATCAACGACAAGAAGGATGTGCTCATATCCCAGACTGTTGGGGAAAGGTCCCATGAAGTCGATGCTCGAAGCATCGAATACGTTTGCCATCTGAATGATCTTTAGGGGCATTGAATCTTTCGTTGTGAGGGTCCCTTTCAATCGTTGACAGTCAACACATCTTTTGACAAAGGGTCCTGCATCCTTAAATAGTGTGGGCCACCAGAGGCCACACTGGAGTACCTTTGTTGTCATTCTGTCTCCAGAGTGATGTCCATCAGATTCGAGCGAGTGATAATACTCGAGGACACTGTGATGATCATCCTGAGGAATACACCTGCGCCAAATGCAATCTGCGCCTTCCTTGAATAAGAGAGGATCTTCCCATTGGTAGAAATGGGTCATCGATAAGAATTTGTCCTTCTGAATCTTCGTCCAATCTTGCGGAACTACACCCGAAATGAGGTAGTTGACAGTATCAGCATAGCAAGGGGGTGAATCCACAGCCAAAATCGACTCGTCGGGAAAGATGTTTGTGATGGGTGCACTACTCAATTGAGGCTCTTGCTGCTCAATTCTGGAGAGGTGATCTGCTACCACATTCTGAACTCTAGGCTTGTCCTTGATTTCAAAATCGAATTCCTGGAAGAGAAGGATCTATCTGATCAGTCTGGGTTTAGCATCCTTCTTCTGTTGTAAATATCGGATAGCAGAGTGGTCGGTGAAGATGGTGACTTTTGATCCAAGTAGGTATGATCTGAACTTCCAGAGGGCGAATACCACAATAAGCAATTATCAATCAAGTGATCCCCAGCAACGACACCATCTGATGATAGGGAAAAATAGAGGGTCGCACGGTTCCACAAGACGAAACCACGGTCGATGAGTTGACCACTAGACAATTCCCAATTAGTCAGCAATTAACCCATAATATACATAAATAAATGGATAGCTACCATAAAATGCATAACAAGCAAGCATGTAGAGGTCAAACCACAGAGAGAAAAATGGTAGCCTAAGATTATTTATGTACAACCTAGTCATTTATCATGTATATACATAGATCTTTTTGTGGGTTTTTAATTTTATATTTTTTTCTTTTTTTAATTTTTGTTTTATATATTTATATTTTCTTTTTATATTTTCAACTTTTATATTTCCTTTTCATTTAAATATAAGATATATATATGTGGATTTAATGGGGTTGCCCCTTGGGGCAGCCAACATGTCTTCCTTGCCCCTATTTTCGGTGTTTTTTATTTATTTTTAAAAAAATCACCATGTATATTCATCCCTATATACCTACTATATGCCATTCGAATTTTGTCAGAAACAGAGACTCATACAGCCTCCATCGAAATAGTGTCGATTTAAAAAATCATACGATCGTTAAAAAATGACCGTCTGGATAAAGGTCGTACGAGTCTCTGTTTCTGACAAAATTTGAGTGGTATATAGGAGGGATATAGGGATGAATATACATGGCGATATTTTTCAAAATAAAAAAAAAAAGAAAATGGCACGGGGGCAGTAGTGCAACCCCATTAATCTCTCTTTGTATGTATATATATGTATATATACAATATAAGATATATGTAAATACCATATATTTATAAATATGTAGAAAAAAATCAAAATACAGTAAATATAACATTTTTGTGCTTTTTATCTTTTTCTATTTTTTGTTATTTTTCTGGATTTTTTTCCAATTTGTATGTGTTTTTAAAGTCATAAATATCCCAAATAAGGGATTAATAAAATACCCTAAATTTATTTGGATATTAAAAATAGTTAATAAGCCCCAAAATTATCCAAATCAATTTTAATATATAAATATTTTATATAAATAAAATAATTAAATAGAAAAACATTTTTTGGATTTTTAAAGGATTTGTTAGATTTTTATAAAATATTTCAGGGTTTTCGATTTTAAGGTTTTTACTTTTCCATTTTTAGTGATTTTGGTCTGTGATTAAAATAGGATAACATATACTATATAGATTTTTTTTTGGAATTTTTAGACGCATTTTTATATTTTTTGGTATTTTATAAGTTAGACAGGGAATAAATAGGCTCCTTTTTTTAATAAATGAATAAAATGAAAAAAATACCAAATAAAATATGAGCGTAAATATACATGGCATGAAACATATAACCCTATTTTTAAGGATTTTTAGGAGCACATTAGCTATATTTAATAAATAGAGAAAAAAAGCATAAAAATATGAATCCTAACATGGGTATATTTGCAAATAAATTAAATGTTAGGGATGCATATGCAAATAACATAGAAATATACAATGTTCTTTTAATTTTACTGAACTAATAAACAATTACAAAAACACCAGGGCAAACATTGAAATTTACCCACCCACGTGGGACTACACATGAGTGGTTCTGGAAGGGGCAAAAGTGTAAATACATTAAAGTCCAGGGGCCTTCCAGTAATTTTTACAAAAATGTACAACATAATTCAAATGTTATTGGACTAAAAAATACAAAAAGCCATAGGGGTGTCCCTGCAATTTTGCCACCTCACGCGGGACGGTACGTGAGGTGATGTGGAATGGACCAAATTTAAATATAGTAAATATAGGGATGTTTTTGCAAAATTTCCAAATTATATATAATGCTATAACTTATTTACAAAACTATTTAATAAATACACAAAAAGGCAGGGCTAAATGTGAAAATCACCCCCAAAGAGGCGCGAGCCAACAGCTGGATCTTGGTCGCTTGCCACGCGTTGCTCTCCTGTCGCACGATGACGCTTCGCCTTCGACGGCGGAGATTAGACATTCGATGCTTGATCGACGGTCGAAGTTGCGACGCGATCCAACGGCAGCTGCTCTCCTGGATGAACGGGCGTTGATCGGACAACAGAGAAGACAACTCAAAGAACAGGGTTGAAGTTCCTCGCCCCCGAGCTTCGATCCGGTAGTGCGCGTGCGTCTGAGCATCCCGCGAGCTGCTACCGGTCCAAAAACATTCTTGGGCCCGTCGTCTATCGACTAGAGGGCTCGATGGAACCTGAGAGTCACCGGAGCACTCCAGCAGGGTCGAGGAATAATGGGGCACCCATGTACCTCTTTGTCAGCAAAATCGACTCCATTTGGAGTCCTTTAGCCCTCCAGACATGTACATTAAACTCAACACAACACAAGGAAGGTCTGGGAGGCTTTATTGGGTGGCGAGGAATGAAGGTGGGTCGAAGCGGAGGTCTCCGGCGAGGGTGGCGGAGGTGGAGACCCGATCTCCAGATTGGGTGTCAATCTAGGTGAATGGCAATGTGTGGGATGATCAGCACAGATCGAGATGTAGGTGATCTTAATGGGGGGAGAGGATGAGTGAGCACATAGGAGCTCGTCGGAGCTCAACTCCGGCAAACTACGCGATTCACCGATTACGCTAATTTAACTAGCTATAACCTAAACTAAGAACTGGAAATTAAAGTTACCACTAAATACGATTAAAAAGGCAAAGAAGAACATCTCTTATACCTGGGGATCGCCCAGGGAGCGGGGTTACCAGAGTTGGCAGCCGTGGGTACACCCCTTCCTCTTGGAGCTCAGCCCTACCACGAGAAGACTCCTCCTGTCACGAGGGACTCGATTAGGCTAAAGATCAGGACTCCTAGACTCGAAATGGTGACCAAAGAATGCATGGAAGACGTAGGGGGTTATTATAGAACAAGGTGAACAGCCTTATTGACCGACGAAATGGGAAGAATCAGGCATCAATGATCATTTTTCATAAAGGAAGCGGTCACGATTGATCGATGAGACGCCCAGGAAAAAGGCGCGGAATCGTGGGATTGGACAACTACGTCACTTCAGAAGGATGGAGGGGGAGTTGACTCGGAGTCAACAAACGGAGTGTCGCCATTGGGCCATGTAGGCCTCCTAAATGACAAAACGACAAATTTATTAAAGAGTAATTAATTAAAAATAATAAACGATTTTATTAATTTTCGAATATAAAATAAAAATGTTTATTGTTTTATATAGTATTTTATTATGTTATTTATTTATTTATTTGACTTTATTTATTAGTAGTTAATTTTTAATGGTATTTTCATAAGTATATTTGCCTATATTTTGACTATTTATTTTTATTTTGTATATTGTATTTTATTATATTTTTATTTTTATTTTATATGTTTATATCTTATTTTTAGGTGTCTAAATATATTTTTATTTTATTTTATGATATAATTTGTATACTTAAATAAATAAGTATGTATAATTTATAGGTATACTTGTAGGTATTTTATCTTTGTAATTTATACTATTTTATTTTAATAATTATTGGGTTCTATTTTATCTTTGTATTTTTTATATAATATAAACAATGTTTACAATATTATAAAAATATAAATGAATAAAGAATAAAAGAATAGGGTTCTCTTTTATTTATACACATGTGTAACTATCGGTATTTTACCTATATATCTACATAGACTTATTTAATTTTATATTTTTTTTATTTTAACATGTTCATATTTATAAATATTTTTTACAAAATTTAAAATATAAGGGATTTTTACCCAGCAGACCCTATAAACTTTACCAATCACCTCCACGACCTTTTGCATAACGTAATTACCCTATCGACCCTATAAATTACCCCAAGAACCCTCGCGAGCTTCAAACAGAGTAACCACAAGGTTCATAGGGTAAGAGTTGGCAAGTTTACGGGATCGAGGGGAGAATTATGTTGTTTCAAAGGTCGTTGAGGCAATTGACAAAGTTTATAGGGTCTGCCGGGTAAAAATCCCAAAATATAAATTTGCAAAAATAATAAAGAATGAATAAATTGGATATTTTATTAGGGTATTATGAACAATGAGGGTCAAAATTATAACTTTCACATAGTAACTTCAAAAAATATGAGACCACGTCCATTAAAAAGCTTATGAAAAGTTATATATAATTGGTGATTTCGATACATTTTGAGTTTTTTTTTGAAATATATGGGTCTGTAAAGTTGGGATTTTTGTTTTGTGTATAAAATGTACATTGTGTGTTATTTTTGTACAAACTCAATTTTGTATTTTCATTTACATTATTTTCTACAACTTTTATGACAAAATTTCTTTATTTGATTAATAAATAATAAAGAATAAAATAGGTATCAAGATGAATAAATAAATAAAATGGTTTTTTATTGTGTTTTTGACCTTTATTCTCCCCTTACTTTATTCCTTGTCGACCAATTCAATTCTTGACTTGGTCTCGGGGTTTAGGGTCATAATTTTGGCATTGAAAATAACATTATATACACAGAAAATGCAATAAATCGTTAATGCTATTTTGTACAAATTAATGCTATTTACATGCATTAGCTACGGTTTTCAAGACCAAAATGATAGAACAAAGGTGATGAAATGGAGATTCATCAGGTGTCTGATCCCAAGTGTGCAGATAAGCTTTTGGATGTATGACGCTCCCAAAGTCTAGATATTCATCAATACACATCCACAATATATGATTCTACATTCAAAATACCAAGCACTATAATACATGCAAGAGATTAGTAAGAAGGAAGAACAATCACTATATTTTTTCCATTCAATTTCCATTCATAACTAATGTCCACAAAATAAGCATCTTTCCATACATCACCATGTCTCTCAGAAGAAGTGAGTATATGTACAATTATGCATGAGAAGAGACAACAACTGTACCACAAAAATCGCTAAAAGAGTTAGCCACAAACTACCTACTATTGCGGCTGCTTCTCCTGCAACCCTGTTGATTTCATACGAATATGAATTATAAGTAAAGCGCTTAGTACGGATATATCACAACAATTAAATATGGTAAAAAGTTTGCAAAAAAACCGATTGTAAGGTAAGTAACTAGCCATAAGAAACAAAGTAACTACTAACAAGTACACAACATGAAGTGGATATGTCATTTAGCTTACCATATTTAAAATTATTTAAGGACCATTAAAGTTATTTATATGTCTTCGTGTTAAGTTCCATACACTATACATGAGATAAGATATTTGATCTGAATCATGACCAATTTACGTACACTCCATGCTGTTAAGAGTCCATGACGGTAAACAACATGGTAGCATTAACAATGGAAATGGTTTGTGGTCTTGACCACGGTGGTCTCACACTATGACTCCAAGATACATCGTATCTCAGGGTTGGGGGGTCTCCGTAGACATGCGTGAAATAGTTGTACCCTAATTAAGTTCCTAACACTTTACTTACCTGCAAACTTTCCCTCTAAATCATCATTCTCATTTTATTGATAGTTCCTCTTGTCCTCGGAATTAATCACTTTTCAATTGTACTGATCTAATGTCCAACATGATTAGATAATATGCTTGATTTTAATATGATCAACTAATATCCACTACTCGTCGGTAAGAGTCCACGATGGTATTGCCAACTGTAAAACTCAATATTTGATTATAGGATATGATTTAACACTTATCACTCTTGTCTGAAAGTCCTGCGACTACCTTCAATTTTTCTTTGGCTATGAGACAAAATAGTAGAACACCTCCTTCACTAACCACGTCTGGAACTCCCTTCATAGAACTAATATGAAAAACCAACTTGAGTGATCGGCTCTCCTTAACCTCTCGTATAATTTCTGTGATCGAAAGCGAAGACAAGACTATCAGTCAAACATCCTAAAATGTCATCGTGCAACCATCGGAGTAACATCAGGGCACGATCAGACTACGTGTCTTCCAACCAACGTAATTGCTGGAGTAGCAACCATCTAGTTGTCTACTCGGGGATCCAAAGGTGCATGCTCGTCCTTTGCAGTCGCTATCTCCAACTACCCAAAGGCAACACGGTAACTCCATCCGTGTGCAAAACCTCAACACGGGAAAGGGCGACCGTGGAGACACACAAAGCACACGAGGACTACATCCGCGATAAAACATATATTTTGATCTTTATAATCAGTGTCATACCACTTTCATCATAATCTCAAAAATCTCAGAGTAAAATGTAGATCACATTAGTTAGTTGATCCAATAAAACAATTAATTTTTTAGATATGCCAATCATAATTGATGTTGAATGCCAAACACTATTTATATAGAGTAGATAATTTGACCCATATCAAGCTCCTTTAGCCTCACAGGTTGTCCGCAACCATAGGTGCACGGAAACTTATATGTTTGGATTTTTCATTCGAGCACAACCCTTTTTTTGTCATTCTACTGCAACTTTATTGAGTTTCATTTATAAGAGAACGATACTATATTTTGAACGATACTATATGTTTCTAACATCACTCCTCATTCATGTGCATGTAGAAGCAAGTTAGAGTAACAATTTTGAGTTGTAGAACAGAATAATGAGTTTCGGTTTTTGAGTTGAAGAGCACCATTCTTGCATAGGAGAGAAGAAGAGGTTTCATCAAATTTAAGAGGCAACAAATCAAGTAACCATTTTCATGGTAAGCAAATATATAATATAGGGATACTTTTAAATGAGGTGGGCGCTCGCTACTTTTGTGGTGAGTCATCAACGAGATCCATTAGATCACGATCCAATGGTATGATGTCATAAAAGGATATTTCAGTCCTTTTGTTTCAAGTTAAATTGGAAGTTCATTTAATGATGTCAGTACCATTTTGTCTCATTTTTATTATAATTTTTCATCAATTTCTTTATTTGTTGATTTACAAAATATTCTCAACAAATGCAATTCAATGCATGTAATTGTAAACACGCATGAGGTTATGTGAAATTTAGATTTTATTTTTGTAAAAATCAAACAATATGTTATTTAACACTGCCATTCAATAATTTTTTTGAAAATAATATTTTCATTTATAAAATTTATATTTCCCTTTGTAAAAGTTCATAAGCAGTTGTAGTTTCTTTGGAACTGCTTTGTAAATTTCACGTTTTATATTTTGTGTGTAAAAAATGTATGCATCGTTGTAATTGTTTAACGATCCTTTGTAATTGTTTTACGATCCTTGGCAATTGGTACGCATTTCTTTGTAAAAAATCCATAGCCTCTTGGTAATATTTTTATGGAACTCTGCAGAATAAAAGTAGACTGTTAGAATTTGATAACATGTAAAAAATACTACGAGATTGTAAAAATAATCCGACATGCGTAAAAATCATTCTGTGATTTGTAAAAAAAGTGACATTTTGTAAAAAAAATATTTTGTGCAATGACGACAGAGTGGCGTGCCTCCCTCCTCGTAATCATGCGCCCTTCTCCTCCTCCCTCCTCTACCTTCCTCCGGGTCATGCCCTTCCTTTATTGTCTCCTCCATGCGCGAGGACAACGGGTTCCTACTAGCTTCCGCGCATGATCGTTCCCTCCCACACATGCCTCCTCCTCCAGGTGTGATCGTGCCCTCCCTCCTTCGTTCCTCCTCCACGTGCGGCCATCGTCGACGGATCGAGATAGAGAGAGAGAGGATGTGTGCCACTGTCGACAAATCAAGATAGAGAGAGAGAGAGGATGTGCACCGCCATCGACGAATCGAGAGAGAGAGAGAGAGGAGTTCTGCTGCCGTCAACAAATCGCGAGAGAGGAGGGGTGTCGTCAATCAATAGAGAGAGATTAGGTCAAATAGTTGTCACATTCTATATTTAGAATGTGACAAAATGACCAAATAGGTTGTTAGACATTAAATTTATTTAATTAATACATCGTTAAATCTAATCATAGGATAAAAAAAATAGAAGGACGAGATTGAAGGCTCGCCACAATGTTAGTGAGACTCCTTCTCATTTAAAGTTTCTCCTCTCTATATATATCGTATCTTGAGAAGGTTGAGAAACCTTCACGAACTCTATATACTGCAAGAGTAACCGCTAGAAAGATGTGCCTACAAACTATTACATGTATCTCTTGTTGTTGTTGTGCCCCACAAGACAACTTCATATCACTTCATTGCTTCCGCTTTTCATTATACAAGGGGTCCAAAGGGCATACATACTATCAACATATGTTCCATTATGGTACTCCATCCAGAATCTCCGTTTCTGCTCAACGACCTCGAAGCAAAAGTATGAGAAGTGATACAAACCGGAAACTTTATTTCATGGAATGAACCTTCATAAATAATATACAATAGAGTATTGATAGAAGGAGGGAGATAGAAATAATGTATCCACATGTTCAAGCGGAAGACAAAAAAATATAAATAAGCTCCTAAAAATAAGCATACGGGCAGCAATCATATTCGGTATTGTAAGCAATTAACCTGTAAATAACCAAATGCCTCGTTCATACAAATGACATGAATAATCAACTTGGTTCGGTACTAAAAATAGACCACACTCCAACTATGTATCCACTGCGATGATTATTTTATTTACCACATACCGGTGTTCCGTGTACGAGCCACTACTAAACAACTAGAACAAACAATATCACTCAGGCTAACTCGACCATCCTCACCCATATAAAATGGGAACTTCTCACACGTTACCTGTCAGGCATAAATCAATTGATTTTTAGGACTTGGGAAGGATGTAGAAATGGCTGTTTAAACAACCAACAAGACTAAGGTCCTGTTTGGTTGGAGAATAAGCCCCGGAATAAGGGGTCAATTTCTCCTCCTGACACGATTCCCAATGATACGACTATTCCCCATTATTCCATCTTATTTCACTCTTATTCCTGTCTTTATCTCACCTTACCTACCTTTATTTCACCTTATTCTCCTTATTCCTATTTCCAGCCGAACAAAGAATAGACCGTTATTCTCCTTATTCCACATCCTTATTCCTGCTTATTCCCGAACCGAACGGACCCTAAGTCATCTGGTAAAATGGGGAGAATTACCAAATCCCTCTAGGTTCGCTCATCGAAACATCCCTATTCCAATGAATGAGGGCATTGTATGCTTGAATGTACCACCAAACCTTGAACCACCAACTTCAGTGTGATCCAAATCGACATCTTTCAGTTTAAATAGGCTGACTCGGCCATTTGCTTGAAAAACAAGATCTTCGACATTAACTAGAGGATAGAAGATCGTGGCATTCAGTCATCAATTAAGCCGTAAATGGAAGCCAATTCCCAATACAGGAAATGTGAAAATCACATCTTTATATTACCGATATAAGCACCAAAGGCATAAGCCTAGTCCCATTTTTTAAAGGGATATTTACACCAGTAACCCTGAGTAATTTTGTAATTATCCTAGAAATCTTTTATAATCACGAATTACACCTAGGATCTTGATTAGTGATTAACTCTTACATTCATACCCCGTGTTAACTTCCATCCAATTTTCCGTTAACTATACCAATATCCGTGAAGTATTTTACATTTTATACCTTCTAAGTTTCTACTATTTACATATGACAACTCCCCTCCTACTCAAGCCACGCAACCCCCGCCCCCGTCGACGTCCTCCACCAACCTCCCCTTCCTCCCCTCACTGGTAACTCCTCCTCTCCTCATCGACACCTTCTTCTCCCTTTCCTCTTGGAAGCCCCTCGCCTTCCCTGCCCCCACCCACTGGCACAATCATCCAAGCCCCCCCCTCCTTGCGATCCACCGCCCTGCAAGAGTCCTCCTCCCCTGAAACAGAGTATGTATTTACTCAAAGTTATAGGTGTAAATATCCCTTTTAAAAACAGCAACACAAGAAAAACACAGATTAATCAAAAATCCATCTCAAGAATCTCAACTAAATCAACGACTTTCTACCGCACCTCGACTCATAACCGGGAACCAGACAATACCCACATCCCTAAAATCTAAAGGGAACCCATTATTTAGTCAAACCTCCAGAAATTTCAGCACTACAGCAAGGCATATAGTCAAACACCTTGGCTGCAAAAGAACCCAACCCTACCCCAACGCGCAAACGCATCCGCATGCACATCCTCATCTGTGTGCATGCCCGATATGTGGTTACAATGGGAAAAAATCGATAATCCGATGCAGAAAGCGGCAGCAAGAAGGCGAGGTCTGTACCTCCCAAACGTGAGAAATCATTCCCCCGTGACGAGTTCTTCGCGTGGGCATTCGCAGCTTCACGATCGGCTGCTACAGTGACGGTCCGGCAGCAGCACAACGGCTATTGGACGGAGCTCCGGCGACCTAGACTTGGAAAATGGGGTTTGGTCGACGTGATCAAGAGTCCACTTGCTTTTATACTCAGTTTTGGCTGAACGGGTCTGGATTCGAATCCGGTTCGAGTTCGGATCCGTTTACCGACCAGCGATCGTAAAATGATTGTATCCCCTTCATCCATTAATGTCGAATTTCAACGTTCTTGATACCGCTGGAAAGGTATCGACAAGTACTACACGATAAACTACTCATTTACTATATTTAGATTTCAGATCATGTCTGAAATCTAAAAAGAAGTGGACGAAAAATGTGTGAAGGTCTGATCAGAAATCGTATATCGGACCATATCGAAACCCAATTTATATGGATACCCGATATTTATACCGTATTTTGTATTTTAATATACAAATAAGTATCTGGATCTCACAGTAAGTAAGATCTCCAATGAAACAAGAAGAAGGTCGAGGCTCGCCGGTTCGTTTGCTTGGGCTACTATGTGTAATATGTGGTGTAGACCTTGGTGTTTGATAAAAGATCATGAAGCATCCGCTTTGTAAACGGTTTGAGATAACAATGTACCTATGCTTAGCGAAGTAGTTGATTTGCTCAGCTAATCGGGAAATCTCGAGTCAAGAAGACTCATGTCATGTTTGTTTACCCAGATGGATTTCCATGTAAAAATACTGTGCAAGTGTGCTGATTCGATTGCTTAGTTGATTGTTTCCGTACTTGTTGAAATTTCCACACAAAGTTTTTAAACTACTGGAACCACCATTCACCCACTCTAGTGGTATCGTGTCACACGAACTCACAAATATGTGCAATCATATTATGCTACTTGTCCTAGATATCATTGCTCTAGTATTTGAGAATTACTGTGAAAAGGGTTGCATACTGCAGACTATCACCAAGGATTTGGGGGGGGGGGGGGAGGGGGTGCAGTACTTCTCTGGTATGGAGTTTGCAAGAAATTATAGAGGACTTGTAATGAGTCAGAGAAAGTACTGGACTGGTCTATGAGACTCGGATTGCACACTGCAGACTTGTCACTATTTCAATGGATCGTTGTACAAAGCTCTACAACAAGTCAACAACGATATAGAAACAATCACCGAATGCGGTTACATGGACATTGTTGGGAAGCTTCTTTATGTTATTTAGTTATACAAACATTGGTCATACCAAATCCATTACAAGTATATACTCTTTTCTTTCTCAAAAAGTAAATATCATTTTCTTTGCAAAAATACCTGTACTGTCAATTTTATAATCACGATTCAAATGTCAAGGTCCAGTGATATGTAAACTTGAGTGTGGCTACGAAGTTACACTATGTTAGCATGAAAAACCCAACCCAATTCGTAACATGGTGGATTGGATTAGATTTGCATATTTAATGCATTAGATTGGATTGAACGAAGTGAAAGTACATTAAGGTTGGATTGTTATGGATTAAGCTAAAATTGACCCAGTCAGATCCATGTGCACCCTTGGCTTTTATGGGGCTAGGCATTCGAGGTGGTCATGGCTACAACAATGGAGAGATGCTCATGCAGAGAGGTCAAGGGAGGAGGAAACCATACAGAGGGACTCGAGGTGATGGTAGGTGGTGTGTTGCATCAAAAGGGAATGGGTGTTGTACCAAGGAGGAGGATTTGGCATGCACAATCAACACTTGAAAAGGAAACGTGGGCTTAAGTGGATGTCTCCAACCAATAGGAGGGAAGGATAGTGTGAGTTGACCGAGGTTGACCAAAGGGTATACAGAAGGGTATACTAAGGCCACATTGCCCAATATTATAAGAGATCGGGCTGTCTGCTGTAATACAACATGTCCTGTATTATAGTGGATCGTTCGATCAAGATCGGACGACCCTCCTAGGGAGTCGGGGATAGTGGGCCCCCTACGAGGGCCGTCCGATCGTGATAGGACAATCCACTGTAATACAACACCTATAAACCAATTAAAAATGATACAAAATATAATGTGAGTTCAAAATATAGAAGTACAAAAATGAAACTTGCTTTAAAAAAAATCAAAGTCTACAACTTCATAAAATACAAATTAGTTAATTTGCCTCCGGATATAAGACGAGGGATTTATTTGTATTTTATAGGTATAGAATACTTGGTTAATATTTTAATAATTTTGTTTTTATTTAATGTGAATAATAATGGCGTATTGTATTTTATAATGGTGATATATGATGTACATTGTAAATATTTTTTTGTTGATTTTAGTTTTGTGAAATAAAAAATATAGAATACATGCCAAATAAACGTGTGAAATGGATCCCCTGTTTTTTTATTTACATTTTTTCATTCTTTTGGAGGAAATAAATATACAAGAAAATAATAAAATTGAAATCACGTGAGAATGGTATAAAATGTAACATGTACAAATAGACAAGAAATCGAACACAATTGTACGATCGATCCTCGAATCAACTTTTTTACAAATAAGAACCCCTCAATTTCAATTGTTTTTTAGGGATTAAAATATTTTATGATGAACACTTAAAGTGACGAGGGTTGAATCAGAGCTTATATGCTCCACGTGTAAAATAAAAAATGTGTGTATCGGGAAAAAGTGAGCCGTCTCAATTACCATCTGTGCAAGGCGGTATTTTGTGATATATTTATGCTATCTTATGTATTTTTATTGAATTAATGCATAAGAAATCATGTCATTATAAGCTCTATGAAAACAGATATAGTTGTTTGAAGTTTTTTTTTGTATATATGTGTATTTCTTTTGATTTTATGTACAATAAACCATCTCTTTACCGACTCTTATTTCCCTGATTTTTATCGAGTCGATCGAGGTTTACAATCTTGATCTTTATGTGATGGTCATATCTAGACCTTACATGTCTATCTCTTCTTGTTTATTGGCCAGTCCACAAAAACATACATGCATGCATTCAGTTTTATGCTATTTAATTATGGCTTTTCTCTATGCATAATTTTAGTGGTTTTTAGATGTTAAAACATTTCTTTAAATCCACGCACTTATAATAATGTTATATTAATGTATGCATGAATGTGTTTGTTAAAGTATTCTACTCAATTTGGTTCTTAGTTTGATGAAACATGGGTTCCCTTAATAAGATATTTCATTTCTTTTGATATCTTCATGCATCTTGTAAATACATTGAGCCATCTGAATATCTGGATTTCCTTGTGGCTGTTCTTTTATTTATTATTCTTTCTAGGAATAAAAATACTTATGTTTATCCCATAACTAACCATACCATCTGTAATTTTAGAAACTTTAATACTACACCCGACTATAAAAAATCTTAACCCCTGCCTGGGGCTATCTCTCTCTCTCTCTCCTGTCTCGCTCCACTTTTGCCTCTGATCCGCCTAGGCCTTTGAGATTGCGCATAACAAGAGAATATTTCCACATATTAATACCTATAAAGATGATAAATACATGCATTTATTAAAAGAACCGATAATTCATATTAGATGGCTTATATATAATACAAATCAAATAAAAATTCAATAAAAGTTACCATTTAATGTCTCAATTAATCAAAATATCCAAAGACACTATCAAAATCAACAAGCTACCGGGAAAATAAAAGTAAATACTCAAAAGTCGTGAGAATATAATAGAAGAATATCATGAAATTGAAAATCGAATACAACCTTATTACATATTTTTTTTGCATATGCTAGAACATTAAAAGATAATAAAAACTTTAAGATAACTTGAAAAATAAAAACAAATATGAAGAAAACTTAAAATAAAACAACATAGTAAAAAATGCAAAACAAAAAAACCTATTTTAATCTTTACATATTGTCATACCTTTTTAAATACCTACTTAAATGGTGTGGTGGTAGTACAGTGTGTCTACCACCCAAAAGACCACGGTTCAAATCATCCTCTTGGAGGGGTTGCGTTAGGTAGTCGACATCCAGCGTTAAAAATAGTCGGATATTTCAACATGTAATTGAGCAAGAATCCATGTAGCCGACTCTACTCATAGTGGGAGAATGCTTAGAACTTTTTACCATACCTTTTTAAATATAGGAAAATAATAAAATTCCTAAATGCTTTATTTTTTCTTAACAAATAAATCTAAAATAATGCTAGACAAAAATATGGAATACTAATTTCAGTATAAAAACCTAATAGGAAATGTATAGTTTGATATAAAACTCACTTGCAAACTTACACATACACTAAACAAAACTAAAAATTAAGGACTAATACACTCATAAATAATTCAAGTATATACATATTTGCAAATGGTATCCTTGTGACCAACACTCTAAACCTCAGATTATATTCAAGTCTACAAGATATAATCTCACTTCGAATCTTTGAAGCAAGCACAAATAGACATATTTCATTTCTCATCTACATGGAAAGAAATAGTCGACATAGAGTCTAACATTCAAGTGTTGCCTATACATGATTAAGTAAATTGGCAATTTTAATTATTTTTAAATTTTAAATCATGTTACATCAATTATAAAACACATAAATTAACTTAATCGTGGTTTTATGCATCCCAAGCACGTCTTCCATCCCGTGAGAAACTCTCATGTTTGAGGGTAATTAAGCTGATCCCTTCTCTTTGAAATTAGACATTCAATGGAACACCGTATGACATTGCAGATATGACCTAATATCGAAAACACATAAACAGGGGATTTTATAAGATTTTAAATCTCTCTACATCCAATAATAAAAGATATTCTTATTTTTCACCATGCACAAAGAAAAGAGATTCCAAAATAGATACATTGCATCTAATCATTGCAAACTTCGGTATAAGAATATTCTCATTCCCGTTTCCTCCAAAACTACATGGATACATTGCATCTTATCATTACAAACTTCGGTATAAGAATTCTAAAGGTTAAATTACAAAAAAGGGACTGACCTTTACATGGATTCCCAATTTAGAGACTAATTTTTAATTTTAACAAATAGATGACTCATCTTTGATTTAACGGAGGAGGCCCCAAATCGAGTCACTCATTAACGTCGTTGGGGCCTCCTCCGGTAAATCAAAGATGAATTCCCTATTTGTTACAAATTAAAAATTATTCCCTAAATTGAGAATCCATGAAAAGATCAGTCCCTTTTTGTAATTTACCCAATTCCAAAACATCCAATGCACAGCCCCCTAACCACCAAACCCACTTGGCCAGTGGCCGTGGTCCCCACCATATCTGGGGGCCCCGCCAAAAGCGCCTCTACCATCCCTTTTGTCCGTCCCCTCAACTCGCTTTCGCACGATCCGGCCGTCCAAGTACCATCGGAGGGTGAAGTCGCCGGTCCAACTGCCCACCCAAGGATGACGTGACACGTGTTTCTCTCCCCGCCTCACCGCATTCCCGCCACTGGTGAAGTGCTAACCCAACCCAATCCCCTTTTTAGAGAGTTGAGCTCTTCGGCTATCGAGCTCCCCTCCATCCCTCCCCCATCCGCTCTCCCGCTCTAGGGTTTGGACTCCGCTTCTGCTCGCGGGGGAAGTGGTCGAGCAAGGTGAGCTCCGATGGCGACGGGAGCGGTGATTTCGTCGGGCGGTAGCTTCAGCTCGCAGGTCGTTCCAGGTGGTGGTTCACTTTCCTTCAGCCTTTTTTCTGCTTTTGTAGGTCCTTGTTGTATTGGTTGATGTAGGATTGTACGCATGGAAATGTTTGTTGTGTATGCTGAGCTGAATTCTGTGGGCGTGGCCTGACGTAGTGATGGAAACGATTGCTTGTTGGAGAGGTCTGCATCTGTTAGGTTGGGAGTTGGCGAGGTTGAGGTGGATTTTTTTTGTTAAATGTGAAGAGTGTTCGAAAATAAGTCATCTTGGTTGCGAGTGGTGGAGTTTTGATCGAGGGGCAAATACTTCCTGAAGCAACCGAAAAAGAAAAGGAAGAAGTGGGTATTTCAAGAAGGCAGTTCATAATGCACACATGTGTGTGTGCATCATGAAACTTATCTTCTGTCCACTCTTGACGAACTTGTTTCTGGTTGGGGTGACCCAACCACATTCTGGAAACCCAAGTAGAAGTTGAAACCTTGTATTACACGCACACACATGTATGTGTGCGGATATGAATATGCGTACATCTATATCTATGCATACACATACATGTACATATAGTGACTCCTTTGATACTCAATGTGAATATATAGAAGCTTACGAGTGGACGTTTACATGATGTCACATCCTCTTTTTCGTTAAAAAATGTACATGTACATATACATTGGATCCTTTATGAGCTAGTAAAAACCGGCTTCAATTTGTGTTGCGGATAGCGGGAGCACACACAAATATGATTAAACAAGCAAGCACGAAGACACACAGATTTACAAGGTTCATCTGTAACTGGGCTACATCCTTGGGCGACGGCGATGGATTTTCACTATGTGGAGAATGAAGGAAAACATAGTATACAAAGAGCTCTAACTGTAGGGGAGTTTATATATTACTCCTGTATAGACAGATCTTTGAAACAAACAGATTCATATACCCAAATACAAAATAGAACCACTCATAAAAATTTTCACAGGACCCTCATCTTGTTGGGGTATGGTATGGCATGAGGGGGTGCATACGAGGTTCTTCAACTCGGGTCGGATGGTTAGGATTAAAGACATATCAACAATTTAGTAAGTGAAAATTTTGCAAATTGTAAAGTTAATATTGTAAAAAATGGTTAAAATTCTTTCAATAAAATTGGTAAAAGGGGTTTTTATACCCATAAACCTGTATACTTTCAATATAACTTACACAACCCTACATAATCGTGAATGGCACCCAGAACCCTGAATAATGGCTCTGCCTTGCAGACATACCCCTCCGTTAATTTGGTCGAAGGAAATTCCTAAGTAGTACCTCGGGATTACATAAATCCCTAGGTACTACAACATGTTTTTTTATCTGGTTACTACAGTGGTGTCACATCTTGAATATACGACACCGTTTAATGTTTTTTTACCCGGGTACTACAGAAGAAGCACATATTGAATGTGCGACTCCAATAGCGCACATCCGAAATGCGATATTAAAGGGAGCTTCAGAAAATAACTAATTCCAGGGTCTTCCTAGTATATCGCATCCTCGATATGCGTTGTACCTAAACATTCCTAAATATGCAATTCGAGGTACTTTCTCTTATCTCGTAGCCTGAAAATGCGATATAGCGAGAACTTCCTGGAAATGATGCCATTCCAGGGAGTTTCTCCTATATTGCATGTTAAGAATGCGATATTAGAGAAACTCCATGAAATTGCATCATTTTTAGGAAGTTTGAAAATAAAGACATTCTTTCATAATATATCTTCATTTCCACATAGAAATTGGAATAAACTATATGCACATGTTTGTAATATATCAAATTATCTATATTGATATTGGTATAAACAAAATGCACATAATCATTCACACAATTGACTCCCAAACATTAAAAACTTAAAATTTCATTAACTCAGAGTTTTACAAAATGCGTTTCCATGAAGTACATCATATGATACTTATATCACCCAAATTAAAAAAAATTTCAATATCTAATTCTATCACTTTAATGGTCTAGTGATAGTACAATGTGTCTACCACACAAAAGACCATGGTTCAAATCTCACTCTTGCAGGGGTTGCGTTAGGTAGTCGATGGCCAGCGTAAAAAAATATCGAATTTTTCAACATGGATTTGAGTAAGAATCCATGTAGCCGACCCTTATAGTGAGAGAAGGCTTAATACATTTTTTCTAATTCTATCGCCTTCTTCTCCGTTGATATGTCCTCGTTATATCTTGCGGATAAAAGGATAATAAGCGACTGCCCTCGTCTATCATCGTTATTTGGGAGGCTTCTGCACCGTCGTCCTCAAATGTTGGCATTGGTGACGGTGCAAGCGCACAATAAATGGGTTGAGTATCCCTAACGTCCATGCCCAACCTCATCGGTGCATGAGGTATTGGCATGTCTTTATTCGATTGCTCGACAATTGGTGTGACGAACTGGGTCTCTAATTTCGAGGATGGAACATCTGCATCTGTCTCCACGTCTTCCTCCTTGTCCACTGGTACGACGGGTGGTTCATGCGCTCTGCCCCTGCCTCTTCCTCTTCCTCTAGCCCTTCATCGTCTAGCCTCTGCCTGAGCCTGGTTAGCATGCTCCTCGTATATCGTGAGCATCTGCAAATTGGAATGCCAACCATTGCTCCATCTTAGCCTTTACATAGACTGCAATCTCTCGACACTCCTGGTGTCCGGTATTGTATATGCGGTCCTACCTGGACATCTGCATCAAAAAAGAAGAATACACGTAGTGGTTAATCTTATGGAAACACCCTTGTAAAACTAACAAAATATTTAGTGAGTATTCTTAGTTGCTTGCCAAAGTAGCCCTTAACCGACATACAAATCTCCTCGTAATCATTTTGTATCAATCCATATAGCCCGGAGTCTCAATGATCCCATTGGATTGGTCGATGGCACCAACTCTATCCACTCGATTATCCCACTTATGTATGTGCACCCAATGTATGGACCTCCAATCAATATGTACTTTTCCCCTCAAGTCGATGGCGTGGAGGTTCACGAAGGTAAAGCACGACACAAGAATGTCTTGGCGGCTGCTAAATTGACGAAGAATGCGGTCCGAAAATAATATTCCACAATGTGTATATCAACGGTACCATTGTCCTCCAAATATTTTGTCCCTCGAGACAAGAAACATTTAGATGCGCAAGTATATCATCATCATATGACGTCCACAACACCTACACGAAAAATTGTTATGTAATTAGTGGCCGTTATTTGAAGAAAGTTGAAGGAATGTATCGCCTCTTATTTACCTGCTTTGGTGATTACATGTCGAAAGCGTCGGGATATGGTGTCACGACGTGGGTTGATTGTCGACGATGCATAAACTCCGCAACCCAACGAACTCCTAACGGATGGTCGTACCACTGCATTGTTTATCTAATCACAAGAACAATGTGTGAAAAATGCTCCCATGCCCACAGCTGAAGCAATATGATCGAGCCTCCAATCTCCTCGGTCGCCATATCTGCTGCTAAATATAGATGCATGTATAGGAATGCAAGTACAACGGACCCCCAACTCAGCATCCTAGAGTACTGTGGACCATGCAGATGTGGTAGTGTAATCAGAGAAATCAATGACCCCGACTTGTACGTGAATAAAACCATGGCCTCAAATTTCAGCGAAATTCGGTCGAATTTCTGTCGAATATCGATATCCAGTCGAAATCGAAATTCAACCGAAATGACCGAAATATGGGGGTGCTAGTACAAAAAAATGATCGAAATGACCGAAATTTCGATCGAAATTCCACTGAAATTCCATCGAATTTTTGTTTTGGTCGATACCGAAATGGTGACCGAAACCGACATTTAAGGCCTTGAATAAAACACCTCCCAAGAATTGTAAAATTTGTGCTTGTGCATGCCTCTGCAATAACATCTCATCATCATCTTGTGGCAATTCTGCAAAATGTGTAAATAACCAGCTCGCCAAGACTCTGCTGCCAACAATCTTAGAAGGTAGGGTCTGACACCTAGAAGTTGCTCGCATGTATCAGCCTACGTCGCTCCAAGGGTGGTCTCTCCTGTAACCACTGGTCCATCGATCCTTAAACCCAAGATGAAACCGACATCCTGTAACGTAATGCATCTCTCCACTAGTTATGTGGAAAGTGTGTGTCTCATGTCTCCATCGCTCCACCAAAACTGTAATTAAATGCCAATTTAGAGTGATAAATTTCAATTCTGAAATACATCCAAATTCTGCCTGAGCTACGTATGAATGTAGGTGGTCGTCCAAAGGGATGCGGCATACATGTGTTTTTCGTCGTCGATAACGCAACCACGACGATGCCTATAATTTGAATGACTCAAGATATATTATGGAAAATACTTGAGAAATTGAAATTAATAATGGCTTACATCGCCTGTCCAAACATGTCGTGAACGATGTCACTCTTGCTGAGTCAAAACAGATGGGTCAAGCGGTCTTGGGTCCATCTGCAATAAAAAATTTTCAACTTAGAAGGCTAAAATTTGCATCAAGAAACCAAAATTAATTTTTAAGATAATGTGTCTAAAAAGAAGGTAAACTTACTCAAACCCAGACATGTACGTTTGTCATGGCCTTCATATCCACATGTGTCATATTTATTTTTATTCCTTTTTGATGGTTGTGCATTAGATGTGGATGCTTGAGAATCTCTTTTATTTTTATTAGGACAATCACATTTTGTATCGCTAAGTATACCACAAAAAGAACATGTATTCTGTCGAATCACATCCCTGACATCCATTTCATTATAAATCCTAGTTGACCGTGGGTGACCTTTGTTATGCCTACGCTTTTTATTGGGACGTAATTCCAGTTACTCCAATGTGGCTCACATTTCCCGATAACCAATTGGAAAAAACTATCATTCGTAATCCTTTAATTGTTGTTCCCATGTGTACCATTCACCAACATAAGCATCAAAATCTGCTCGACGTTTAGAAATGATCGCGATAGCTTGAGAACATGGGATACGATAAATTTGTCATTTATTGCAAGTAGATGTATGTTGGCCCAAGTTCACCGTGTACTGTTTGCGACCTCGAGTCCCATACTGTGTTCGTCGAACACCACTCAATACAAACAATTTGTCTGGATGTCTTTGTATTTGGGTCACTGTGTGTACATTAGCAGTTGCACTCCAACAGTGCAGTTTTGATGCTGCAAAATGCGTGAATTTCCGCCGTGTCGCGAGGGCAACGCTAGCCTTGTCTGCACACGGATTGAAGTGTAAGACACAATTATAAAATATCTTCTCGATTAATGCAGAAATCGGTAAACATCGAGCATCCTTAAGTAATGCATTGCAACTTTAACTAAGATTTGCAAGCTTTAACTAAGATTTGCAGTCATCTGACCAAATCTATAGCCACCATCATATGCTAAAGTCCATTGTTCTCTGCGACAATCGTGAGATGAAAATCATCTACAAACTTCTGTGTTCCACTCCTGCAATTTTCTCATGAAATACACAAATTTCCTACTTGTCGTTTGAAGTGCGTCTGCCTATATTAGTGCTTTCATAGAGCCATTCTTAAAAACATTATTGAAGCTGCTTGCGACATGCCTTGAACAAAACGCCAGTAAGCAAAAGGTTCTAATAAATCCACATCAACGCCATTCATTGTGTATTTTACCAGAATTACGGTCAAAAATGATACATATTGGCCCTGCACGTACACCAATTACTCTGATACGTAGCAATGAAAGAAATCACTTCCATGAAGGATCGGATTCCTCGTCAACAATTCTAAATGCTAGAGAAATGATATGTTTATCCCCATCAATCGTGCAACAATCAACAATTTCTGTTTGTACTTGCCATATAAATGAGTCCCATCAATACTAATCACTTGCTTACAATATTGGAATGCTTCAATGCAAGGGTCAAATGCCCAAAAACATCGTTGAAATCTACGACAATGTGGTTTCTGAGGATCGGGATGTTCGCTGTGCTTAATATCTATTTCAGTTGCCGGAATGGCCTTCATTGTATGCAAAAGATGAGGCATCTCGACATAAGATTTCTTCCAATCAACGAATATTATTCCAATTGCTTTCCTTCGAGCATCTCGTGTCTTTTTTTTCGTTACCCAGTAATTATACATCTCGTGGATTTGGGCTCTATAACCCGACACACGAACATTAGGGTCATCCCTTACCAGAGATAAAGTGATCTAGACATGAATTTGTAGTCCAATTGAGGATGATCCTGATTGATTGTAGGATTTATACATGTGAGCGGACCAACGATCTTAGAGATCACCACAAACCATCGAATTTCCTGTAGTGACCACGTAATACCAAACACATCGTTTCGATCGGTAAATGCAAAAACAGACCATGTCAAATTGGCGGATTCTTTAACCATGAAGTCGTAGTGTACTAGGATGTGATGTTTCTTTATAGCATATATCAAATCATCTTTACATTTGAATGCTTTGCCCTTGTGTATTTCATCAACAACACCGTCAAGACCAGACTTCTTTCGAATGTCATCCTCATAGGTTGAACGGGTTTCATGTCCTGTCATCCCAAAAAACAGTAAACAGGGAACAATTGGTTGGGAATTTTGTTTCTCAGCTCGCATCTCCTCATTTACGACATTATCTTCAACATCTTAATCACTGTCCTCTTCCAGCTCATCATCGGTTCCCCAAGGGATGAAGTCGTCCAAGGCATGATTAACCTCTCTCAGCAGGGCATCACTCATGCGCCATTCATGTTTCGTAGATGACTGCGGTATGGGCTCATCGGTGCTACAGACAACTAAGAATCTGGAAGCAAGGCAATCGTCCACATCAACATTTAGGACTTCACCTACCAATAGAGTTCCAATAATAATGTCAGTAGGCGTCGATTCCCAATGATTCGAGCATGCACAAAAACTCCTTGTACATCATCATCATTGACGATAGCCGGAAACATAGGCTCTTCACCCGCTGATGACCGAAAAAATCATCCAAGATCCGGGTAAAGGTAAAACTTCGGGTCGTTGCGACTCGAATCTCGGAGATCGATCAACAAGAAAAAAAAGACCACCAAAATGAAATAATCAGTCAAAAAGCCGAATAGCGGTCTCCCTATTTTTTTAACCAGGTATAGCGACCAGGGTCGAACACAAGGAGTACGGGTTGGCACGAGGCCTATGAAGTAGTCAGAACACAACAACAACAACAACAACAAAGCCTTTTCCCACAATTAAGTAGGGTCGGCTACATGGATTCTTCGCCTTCATTCAGATCTATCTTGGGTCAATCTCGGACTTATATCCAAAAAACTAAGATCCCTTCGTATAGTCTCTTTCCAACACTTTTTGGACCGTCCTCGCCCTCTCTTAGCCGGCTCAACATCCCAACACTCGCATCTCCTAACCGGTGCATCAGTTGACCTTCTTTGCAAATGACCAAACCATCTTAAGCGGTTTTCTCGCATCTTATCCTTGATCGGAGCTACACCAACTTTATTTCTGATTGCATCATTTCGAATCCGATCTTTACGTGTATGTCCACACATCCATCTTAGCATTTTCATTTCTGCTACAGCCATTCTCTGCACATGTCTATGGTTCACAGGCCAACATTCAGAACCATAAAGCATAGCAGGTCTCACGGCTGCTTTGTAAAACTTTCCTTTAATTTTTAAAGGAATTTTCTTATCACAGAGAACAACGGAGGCTCCTCTCCACTTTAGCCAGCCTGCATTTATTCTATTAGTAACATCTCCATCAATTTCCCCATCATGTTGCAAAATAGATCCCAGATATCTAAAAGAATCTCTCTTTTGAATGTTATCGTCACCAATCTTCACCTCGATTCCTTCACCATTGCTTCCATCAAAAGTGCATTCCATATATTCTGTCTTAGCCCTACTTATACGAAAACCTTTAGTCTCCAATGCATGTCTCCAAAGCTCAAGCTTCTCATTTACTCCATCTCTAGTCTCGTCAATCAACACAATATCATCAGCAAATAACATACACCAAGGTAACTCATCCTGAATGTGACTTGTCAACTCGTCCATAATCAAAGTAAAAAGAAATGGACTCAAAGCTGAACCTTGATGTAAACCAATGTTGATATCAAAATAGTCAGTCTTCCCTGTCGGGGTTCTTACACAAGATAAATCCCTATCATACATATCCTTTATGAGATTAATGTATAGGACAGGTACTTGTCTCTTCTCCAAAACTCTCCACAGTATCTCTCGTGGGACGGAATCATAAGCCTTCTCCAAATCAATAAAGATCATATGGAGATTCTTCCTTTTAGCTCTATAAATCTCCATTGTTCTCCTCAGCAAATGGATGGCTTCAATAGTTGAGCGACCTGGCATGAATCCGAATTGGTTTTCTTTTACTTGGGAAACTTGCCTCAACCTTCTTTCGATCACACGTTCCCAAATTTTCATAGTGTGACTCATCAGCTTGATACCTCTGTAATTTGAACAATTTTGAATGTCTCCTTTGTTCTTATACAGAGGCACCACGATACTCCTCCTCCAATCTTCAGGCATTTTCTTGCTTCGCCAAACAACATCGAATAGATTCGTAAGCCAAGTCAAACCACGCTCACCAAAACTTTTCCATACTTCTACAGGGATGTCATCTGGTCCAACACCTTTCCCAGGTCTCATAACCTTCAAAGCCTCCTCTACTTCTTTTCTTTGTATTCGTCTATAGCATGCACGATTCAAGTAACTTTCACTACTAACTAGATCACCCAAAGTGATCTCTCTATTTCCTTCTCCAATGAAAAGTTTATGGAAGTACTGCTCCCATCTAGTCTCTATATCCTTCTGAGTAACAAGCACGTGACCTTCCTCGTCCTTAATGCATCTCACTTGAGAAAGGTCTTTGGTCTTTTTTCTCTTGCTTGAGAAGTAGTCAGAAAATCAAATAAAATAAAGAAAATATTTTTTGGTGGATTTTATGGCTTTTTAAATTTTTTGTGATTTTTAATTATGAGGAAAACATAAAGAAAAAGCAAAAAGAGCAAAATCAACAATTTATTAAACACACAAAGACAAATCAGAAAATTAAAATTAAATTATTTTTAGGTTATATATTTTTATGTGTTTTTGGTAATTTTCTCAGATTTTTATATTTTTTTTGTTAATTTTATAAATATGAAGAAGGCAAAAAACTGAAATCAATGTGCAGCCAGATTTGTAAGGTTATTTAAAAATATATAAATAACCTCTAAAATCTGGAGACAATTTTATATCAAACTACAAATAAAAATTAAACTACAGGAAAAGAAATTACAATTTTTTGAATTTATTAGAATTTTTAATCATTTTTATAAGGTTTTTAGGGTTTTTTAATTTTTAGGTGTTTTATAAATCCAAATTGAGCAAAAATTGGACTGAAGCAAGTAAACACTAAAACAAACAGTAGTTAATTTTTTAAGAATTTTGGAGGGTTTTTTATATTTTAAATTGATTTTATAATTCAAACAGTAGCAAAAACAAGGGTTTTTGAATTTTTAAAAATAGAAAATCAAAGCAAAAATATCCCAAAAATTAGTGAAATTTTTATACAGTGGCAGGGGCCACGTGTCCAAATTTCACAAGGTTTGGAGTTTATTTGATATTTTATTCAACCAATAGAAAGGGCACATCACACATGGACCTAAATGTAAGAAAAATAAGTTCAAGAGCCAACTGATAACACGTGTTAAAAACCTGGGGCCAAAGTTGCAAAAAGTCCAGAAGGGCACGAGACACGCACGCGATTCACATTCACATGGACTAAAATGTCATTCCTATTTATAAAGATGTAAACAGTAACAACACAGAATTCTAGGACAAAATATGCAAATGTTCCACAAATCACGTGTCGATGCACGTGCTCTACATACACAGGGACTAAATCGCAAATACTAAAAGTCTGAGGTCCTACATGCAATTTACCCAAAATAAAAACAACTACTATAAGTATTTACATGACTAAACTATAAATGCGAAAGGAAGAGGGCCTAAGTGATATTTACCCCTTTATTAAGATCCAACGACTGATGGGCGTCCTCTTCAGATCTGACGGTCGTGACGCGTGGGACCCCTTCGGCGATGGACGCTCTGGATGAGTTCCTCGAATGATCGAACGGTTGCTAGCTCTCCATAGATGATCGGCTTGGATAGACCTGGAGGAGGAGGCTCAATCGGACGGCTCTGGAGGTTCCTCGAAGAACAGCTCGACGGCGACTTTCGCCAGGCCAATACGCGCGATCGGGACCTCCTCGGATGCTGCTGAGATGGGGGAATGGAAGCTGGAGGTGATCCGCAGCTGGTGGAATGCTCGAATGGGGCCGGGAGCAGCTGGAGCGCTCCGGCTACGGGGACGACCTGGAGCACCCGTGCCTGAGCAGTCGAGCCTCCAGATGAGGCTCTTAAGCCTCGATACCTGCACAAGAAACAAGAGGGGTCGAGGGCAAACTGCCTCGACCCATTAGCGGGCGAAATGGGCAAACAGGGGAGTCGGTGCGTGGTCCTCCGGCGAGCGGCGGCGGCGGCGGCGGCGGAGGAGGACTTAAGTCTGGGTTCCGGGGCGAATCAGGATGATCGGAGGTACGAAGAATGTGTGGAGGAGTCTCGTGGAGATGATGGGATGGTCGGATGGCGAAATAGGTGAACGGATGGTCGGGAATCAGCAGGCGAAGGCCGGCGGCGCTAAACCTAAAGATCGGAATTGAAGCTAAGCTACGGGCTAAAGAGGGTACCTGATGGTCGAGAGCGTCTGTGCTGGAGGTCAGCTACCTCCTGGGATCCTCGCCTCGATGGAGCGACGCCTCAAGAGGCTCGAGCTCGCCGATGGCGGAGCGCGGCGGCGATGACCGCCGGATCTGAGGCTACAACGTCTCCTTCCTCGCTGCAACACCCCCTCGGGCTTGCTGTCACTCAAGGCGAGAGAGTGGAGGTCATGGGAGTCAAAGACGGAGGCCAAAGATGCGGGAAAATGCGGCTGGAGGCGAGGCTATATAGGAGTGAAGGTCCGGGAAGATGGGAGTCGGGCAAGCATCGCGAGGCATGGATACCTAGATGGAATGGCGGGTGTAAATCACGGATCAATGAGCAACAATCGGAGCAAGGGGTTTGGGCAAATGGGAAGCGGATCACGTCAGGAAAATTGGGAGAAATCAAGTTGAGACGAGGTCCGCGAAGCAGAGTGGTCCAGGGGGGGAGTTGACCGGAGGTCGACATCCCCCGTGGACCAATGGAAATGCGCCATTTCATAATTATTTAGAAATTAAATTAAAAATAGTAAATAACTTTATTTAAAAATATTTTCAAAATAAAAAATGTTTATTTATTTTCAAAGTATTTTTTAGTGATTTTTATTTATTTTTTTGAAAAATAAATTATGTATATACATTATATATTATTATATACATGTATAAATACCTATGTATTTTTTATTTTTATTTTTATTATTTTATTTATGTACAATTATCCCAATTTTATATTTTATTTATTTATACATAAAATTTGGGATGTAAAATAATTTTTATTTGATTTTTATTAATTATATACAAGGGTAAAATAAATAGGTCTTTTATTCTTATATACATGGTATATATACAATGAAGAGAGAGAATTTATTTTCTTTTTGTTTTTATTTAATTTTTATTTGATTTTTTTTATTTTTAGAAATATATACAAAATAAGAGAAACACATTTTTATTTTTATTTTTATGAAAATAAAATAATAAAATATATACATAAGAGGGGGTTTCACACAAGGTTGAGTTACCCTATCTCTCTCTACTTATTTTATTTGGCGATCAGACCCATATTGGGTCCTCTCTTGGGTTCAGGTCACTCAATATTTATTCTAAATATTTCCCTCTTTTTCTTTATTTCTTTATTCTTTTATTTTTGCACAAAAACATGCTAATTATTGCTATTTACACAAAGCATGCAGTTTGACAATTTATTATATTTACAAACATATACATGGTGTTTTGCAAAGATTTTTAGCTAAAATAAAAGAATAAAGAGTGATGAATGAGGATTCATCACCCGCGCTGCGAGGGATGCGATGTAATAGTTTGATTTTTTGATTGTTCACATCCAGGTTGAAGCTGGATTGTTCACCCGCGCGCGAGGGATTCTGCTTGGCTGTGTATATATCAAACTAAAGCTGAAGAATCTTGACCTCGTTCTTTGTTCGGGCATACATGACTGCCAGAATATCCTACATCGCCTTGACGGTGGGTTGGTTCACAATATCATTGACGGGTTGGTTCACAATGTCATTGGCAAACTTTGTGGTCATGGCCCCAGAGAGCCAAACACGTGTGCATGCGTCATCTTGCTTCCACGAGACATTATCCCCAGTCTCATTCGTCGGCTTGGACATTGTCAGAATGTGATCCTTATTATTGCACTGTATAAGGGTCTCAAACTACATGGACCACAACTCATAGTTGATCCCATCCATCTTCTTGATGGGTGTCGGACCCTTGAAGGTACCGAGCGAAGAGAAGACGTCCTCGTTTTCTGACATGATGAGAAAGAACGTTGAAAAAATTCGACTGGTGTAGTACACCGATCTGAGCGAGTTTCACGATCATATAGAGGATTGATTGTACATGTAGACTCATACAACCATCCTCCTTAATCCAGGCACTGCGCGAGGGCCTGAGAGGGGCCATAGAAGTCCGAAATCACCCTTTTTCGGCCAATGTCAGATTGAAAAAATCATGGATCACCGGAAACGTGTTGAAGCGATTCACAACCGAACCCTATATTATGCCAAAGGCTTTGGCGATGTGCAACGATGATGAATCATGCCCAACAACGACCTGTGCGGTGGTGTTGGAGGCCCAAAGAGGGCTGTGTGACGATATGGTCCCCAAGGGGGTTGTGCGGTGGTATTGGTGCCCTGAGGGGCTATTCACAGCGTGAGGAGGCCCTAAAAGGGCTTGATGGTGCCATAGGAGCCCTTGGAGGGGGCTCAACCACCTGCACCACATTGGTGCCTCGACGGTGGTCTGTAGGGCGACATGTTGCTGGCGATGCACATGAAAGAGAGAGGGAGGAGGGGCGACGGGTGGGGTTAGGGCATTGGGTACTAGAACTCTGGTCTAGGATCGTCACTCGTACCATATTGGGAGAAAACAATAACTTGCTTATTCATGAGGCCCTAGGGTTCTCTTATAGAGGAGAAACGTGTTGGACAAAATTACACAAAGAAGACATGAAGAACAGAGAATACATATAAGAATAAAAAGATAACTGATATCTCAACACATTGTATGCTTGGACTTATAGTTAATCAATTGCCCATTTTACCATAAAGTAAAATGAAGAGAATTGGTTTTTGGGCTATGATTTTTTAACAAATTGGTAAGGCATGCCCTCTTTCATGTAAAACCCATCCCCTTGATTTGCAACTTTATAGGATAGTTTGCTTCTCTCATATATATATGTCATGAGCTATGATTGCAACTATCTAAGTAATTATTCATATCAAGATTGTAATTATCTAAGGAATCACTTTTAAGTTTTAACATCATTACATCTCATATGGTGCTGCCACTTGTCACTCAGGATATAACACATAGATAAAACTATTGATTACTTAATAACATAACTATTTTGCATTTCCTATGTGCTATGATCAACGATACAAACATCAAATTTATTCAAGATTCACATGAATATAGAGGATACAAACCTTACTCGGGGCTCCTTCGGTGCTTTCAAGGGAAATTAGAAGCATCGTCGAGAGGACATAAACTTACAAGAGGCAACCACAATGATCGCAAACCTCGTTGAGAGACGGAGAGGAGGGACCCCGAACTCTGTCACCGTTGGTAGAGTGCTAGAGTGGTTGCATGAGTGCTGAACTACAGACTCGCTAAGACTGGAAGATTGGAAGTGGCACTCGTGGACTCCTCTTGAAGTGGTGGGATCGTAGTGGCATGTGGTAATATATCTCATTTATGTTTATTTCTGTGACTTGTGAAGTGGGGAAGGGGTCGGGTCATATGGCTGAACATGGGTCGGGTGTTTGGGCTATTTTATCGGGCTACAAAGTGGGTGGGGTGTTCGGGCTTGCGGGTTAGGCATCTTAAAGCCCGAGCCCTGCTCGATAAGTTAAATGGCTAAATGAAGGCATAATCCCCCATTCTAGGTTTGGATTTGGGTTTGGACTAAGCAAAATGGACCCTACTTCAAGTTGGGTTGGACCAACCCCAAAAATGCCCAACCCTGTCAGGGGGATTATGATTTAATGATGCACCATCTCACCTTGTATGGTAATTGTAGAGATATATGTTATGTTATGTTATTTTGTACCGTTTCATATTTTCTCATTCCTTCTGGACTCTTGATGTACTTTACCCATTGGCTACTCTCATATATAAGAGAGCCTAGGGCGTATGGAATAAACAAGTATCTTATTTTTCCCAACATGGTATCAGAGTGACGGTCCTAGACCGGAGTTCTCGAACCAAACCCTAACTCTAGCCCTATCTCCGAGCCCTACGCGCGCCGCCTAAGCAACCCAGACCCCGTGCGCTCTCCCGCACGCCGCCGGGCTCTTGCGCTCCTCCGCGCGCTCCTCCGCGTGCCGCAAGGCCGCACACGCTCCTCCGCGCGTCGCCAGACCCTCGATCTCCCGAGCTCCTGGCTCTGGATCGCCAGGCTGCATGCGCTCCTCCCGAGCTCCTGGCTCTCGTGTCGCGTGCCCTTGATCGCCTGGCTCCGCCTGCCACATCGCCTGGCTCCCGAGCTCCTGGCTCTCGCGTCGTGTGATTCTCGCGCGTTGTGACTTGACCGTCAGGCCCCTGTGCGCCACATCGCCAGGCCCCTGTGCTTCTCGTGTGATTCTCGCGTGCGCCATATCGCTAGGCCCCTGTGCACTGTGACTTGACCGTAGATCGCCTAAGTACACGCCGCCTCTCTCTAGGGTTCGGACCATCCTAGGGTTTCTTCGTCAGTAAGGAAACCTTCGTCCGCGTCCCCAGATTGATGGGTTTGGTTGCTTGAGTCTACACATGCAACCGAACCCGTGAATGTCAGTGTAGACAATCATATCTTTAGTCTGCAACTCCAGTCTTCCTTTATCATCATGTCAGAATGCAAGGTAGATATCCCATCTGCAGGCGCCTTCAGAGGTCCTGCGCCAATTGTGAAGATGGACGGGTCAAATTACGAACTATGGGCAATGTAGTTCATGAGTATGATGAAGTCGACCGGTAAGAAGCACATTCTTACTGAGGAAGAGCCTGCTGAGAGGACTGGGGTCAACGCCTCATGGGAGCCTGGGAGGTAGATGATGCATATGCTAAGTTTTGGCTATCAGGGACTTTGTCAATTGAGTTTGCCAATGATATTCTCCATCAGCCCACTGCAAAAGCAATGTGGGATATTCTGGCTGCTACATATTCACAGGCAAAGAATGAGATGAAGATTTTGCAACTCCCGCATGACATCTTCACAATTAAACAGAATGTTCGGCCTTTACACTCATTATACACGTCTTTACGTGGATTGTTCGAGAAGATCTACAACTTCATGCCTCTCACAGCCACTCTCGTGCAACAGAAGATGTACCGGAATGCCACTATGGTTGGTGTATTCCTGGCAGCCCTTGATCCAGAGTACGGGGCAACACGTTCTCAGATATTAGCAGATTCCACTATTCCACCGATGGAGCAAGCCTTTCACAGTCTGAGTCGTATTACTGTTCCTTCATCTACTGCCAATCAGACCGCTTCTGCTATGGCTGCATCTCGAGGTCGTGGGGGCCCTCATCAGTTTCGTGGTCGTGAACCACGAGGCAGAGGAGGTTGTGTTCATCCATCATGCACCTTCTGCCACCCATTCTGGACATACACAAGACACATGCTATTCCAAACATGGATTTCCTGCTTCTGCACGAGTAGCTGAACAGATTGAACCTCCATCTCCATCATCTTTGGATCAACGCTTTGATGATCGCATTATTCCTCCATCTGGTCCCGTTGCTCCTGCGCCTACCTTTGAGAATCATTCCGACATTGCTGCTTCTGCATCTACCAGTACCTCAGGTAGCACTTATGCATTCACCACCAGTAGTAGATCTGATACTTTAGAGTGGATTATGGACTCTGGTGCCACACATCATCTGTGTGGTGATCAAGGTCTACTTACAGCCTACCGACAGGTTCCTCCAGGTCGTACTGTAGTTATTGCTAATGGGACGCACTCCCCAATTACTGGTCAGTGGGAGATTAGCCTGACACCCTCTATGCACCTCAAGAACTTGCTGCATGCACCTGATTTTTCTATGAATTTGTTGTCCATTAGCCAACTTACAAAGGATTTACATTGTCAAGCAATTTTTGATCCATCTTCTCTCATTTTTCAGACATCTTTACGGGCAACGTGATTGGGCGTGGCTATGAGCAGGGCGGCCTATATCGTCTCATTCGAACCCAATATGCCGGAATCTCCTCTCTCCCTGCTGGATCTGTCTCTCCCTTCTGTGGCACTTGCACTTTGTTCATCTACCGCTTCAGAAATTGTATCGCGTGTTACCCCAGGTTTCACCTCACACGTCCATCCAATGTGAGGCTTGTCAGTTGAGAAAGCATCCTCGGTCTACCTTTCCCAGTCGTCAGAGTCGGAGCAGTAGCTACGAGTTTAAGTTGTTTCATGTCGACATCTGGGGTCCTAGTCGTGTGCCTGATCATCATGACCACATGTTTTATATGGTTAATAGGTTATTGTGGATGATTTTTCTCGTGTGTCTTGGGTTTTTTTGTTAAAGAATAAATCTGAAGCTGGGAATACTATCATAAATTTCATCAATGAAGTTCGTAATGTTTTTTCTGCTTTTGTAAAGATTGTGAGAAGTGATAATGCCTTGGAATTCTGTACTCATACTCTATCCAATTATTTTTCAACACCAGGGATTATCCACCAAACATCCTGTGCCTATACTTCCCAACAAAATGGAGTTGCAGAATGGAAATATCGTCATTTACTTGATGTCACCAGGTCGCTTCTCATACAGAGTCATGCTCCTCATTCTTTTTGGGACGATGCTGTCCTCACGGCATGCTATCTCATTAATCGCATGCTGTCATCTGTCTTAGGTGAGAAGATTCCTTTCTCTCTTGTTTTTCCTGGAAAAGAATTGTTCTCTCTCACTCCATGTGTGTTTGACTCAGTGGCCTTTATCCACCAGTTGTATCCAGGTATTGACAAGCTCTCTCCTAGGGCTGTCAAGTGTGTTTTTGTCGGGTACTCCAGAACACAAAAGGGGTACAGATGTTATGATCCATTGCGCATGAAATATTTTGTTAGTGCTGATGTTACCTTCTTCGAGTCCATTATGTACTTCTCTTCTACATGTGATCAGTTGGTATCCTCAGGGACTGATGAAGCCATATACATGCCACCACCATCACCACCTCCACCACTTCCTATACCTCCTGTTACAGTTCCTGTTCCCCCATTGCCACTCCATTATACCCATCGGCCTGCTTCTGCTCATGGTCACCGCTCATCATCTAGCTCGCCTGAGGTTTGTTCTGAGAATATAATCAATATTGATGGATCTAACGATTTACCTGAGCAGGATGTGTTACATAGACCACATGAGGATGCAAGTGATTTGGATCTTCCTATTGCACTTCGGAAACAGAAGCGCAACTGCGCGTCATATCCTATAGCATCCATCGTGTCTTTTGATCGTTTATATGGGGAATTCAGGAGCTTTGTCATTGCACTATCGGCGGTGGATATTCCACGGAATTACCAAGATGCATTGAAGGACAGTAGATGTCGTTTAGCCATAGAAGAAGAGATGGATGCTCTTCAGTCGAGAGGTACCTGGAGCCTTGTCCCTGCACCTACCGATGTATCTACAGTGAGCTGCAAGTGGGTCTTCACAGTTAAACAAAATGCAGATGGCAGCATTGACAGATACAAGGCACGCCTGGTTGCTCGTGGATTTACACAGACATATGGGGTGGATTATCTTGATACATTCTCGCCGGTTGCTCGCCATTCCACCGTACGGATCCTTCTTTATATTGCGGTTACTCGTGATTGGCCACTATTCCAATTAGATGTGAAGAATGCATTTTTATATGGTGACTTGCAGGGGGAAGTCTACATGCAACAACCACCTGATTTTACTGTTGAGGAGTGTTCTAAGGTGTGTAGACTTCATAAGGCCATCTATGGCCTTAAGCAGAGTCCCAGAGCTTGGTTCCAGAAGCTCTCAGACTTATTTGAAAAACAGGGGTATAGACGTTCCAATGCAGATCATTCCATGTTCACACAGAAGACATCCAGAGGTATTATTGCAATTATGGTGTATGTAGATGATATCTTGATTACAAGTGTTGATGGACAATGAATTCAGAGGGCGAAAGAAATGATGGGTCGTGAATTTGTCACCAAGGATCTTGGAGTCCTTAGATATTTTCTGGGACTGGAGTTCGTCATAAATCCTCATGGACTGGTAATGACCCAGAGGAAATATGTCACTGACCTGCTGAGTGAAACATGAATGCTTGGTTGCTGACCTGCCACTACACCCATGGATCCGAGTGTGAAATTATATGATGACGAAACTGATGATGTGGATAGGAGAAGATACATAGAATTGGTGGGCAAACTTCTCTATGTTGCTATTACCAGACCCGATATCTCTTTTGCTGTTAGTCGGGCGAGCCAGTTCATGGAGCAACCACGTCAGGTACATATGGATGCTATACATATGATACTCATGTATCTTAAATCATCTCCAGGTACAGGTCTGTTGTTCAAGAAAGACAAGGAGATTACTATTTCAACATGTGCGATGCATATTACGCAGGATGCCCCAAGGATAGGAAGTCCACCACTGGATTTGCTGTATATCTCGAAATCTCTCTTGTCTCATGGAGAAGCAAGAAGCAAACGGTTGTAGCCAGATCCATTGTTGAGTCTGAATATTGGGCTGTGGCCCAGGTCAGTACAAAAATGATGTAGGTAAAAGCTGTTCTTACATATCTATATATAGAAGTCCCAATTCCTATGGCTCTGGAATGTGACAATCAAGCTGCTATATTTATTGCAAATAATCCAGCATTCATGAACAAACCAAGCACATTGAGGTTGATTGTCACTTTATACGATATATGATTCAGAAGGGGTTTATTTCTACATCTCATGTTAGCTCAGGGGACCAAACTGCAGACATCTTTACCAAGGCATTACTTAGAGGACCATTCCAGAAGTGCTCGTCCAAGCTAAGCATGATCGACATCTATGCTCCATCTTGAGGGGGAGTGTAGAGATATATGTTTTGTTATGTTATGTTTATTTTGTACCGTTTCATGTTTTCTCATTTCTTCTGGACTCTTGATATAATTTACCCATAGGATACTCTCCAATATAAGAGAGCCTAGGGCGTATGGAATAAACAAGTCTCTTATTTTTCCCAACAGTAATGAGGAGGCATATCAGATTTAGCAAGGAAATTTCTCCGATTTGGCATCAACAATGTCTTCTTTAGGTATTTTTATTGCTTTTGAGTCTACACACTGGTGCCTATTGGCTAATAGACTCCAGGGCCTCACTACACTTGTACGGTGGCAAGTGGCTCATTCATCACATGGGGCCAGTTCGGTCTGTTCGAATGGTGCAGGTGGCCAATGGAAGGTTGTCTCCATTAGAGGGACACGGGGCAGGTACTCTGACGCCCCGGCTACACTTGTTCGACGTGTTATTTGTTCATGAATTTCATGTTACTCTACTTTCTATTGCATAGATCCGCTACGATCTGCATTGCCGAGTTATTTTTGATTTGTGTCTTGTGTTTTTAAGGACATATTGATTGGAAAGTTGATTGGCACGAGCCGTGAAGGAGGGGGAGTGTATCACTTCACCAGTCCCCAGTTGCTACCGCTTGCTCCGGGGTTCAGTCCTTGTCTTCCACTGGAGTTCATTGGCACCATCGTTTGTCATCTCTCTATTTATAAACTCCATCATATTTTTCCTCAGGCTCCTCCCACTACCAAGATAGAGCGTGATGCACACCAATTGGGGAAACACCATATGATTATGTTCTCCCTGCCACAAGTCAGTCATCTACTCTATTTGAGTTGGTTCATATGGATGTTTGGGTCCTGAGTAGGTACCCAAATATGTTGGGAAATTGTTATTATCTTGTTATGGTAGATGATTTCTCTTATGTCTTGTGTTTTTTCTCTTGAAGATTATGTTTGATGTTAAAGATATTATTGCTTGCTTCCTTGATGAAATAAAAAATCAGTTTGGTGTCTATGTAAAAACATTCTTTTTTGAATTGTTGGGAAAAATCGAAGAGTTGTTTATTCCTGAGACCCTCAGTTCTCTTATATAAAGGAGAGACCTACGGGTAAATTACATAAATTGAACATAAAGAAATAAGAATAACAGAAAGGTACATAGGAACATAAAATATCTATACACCCCCCTCAAGATGGAGCATAGATATCAGTCATGCACATCTTGGAAGAACACTTCTGAAATGCCCCCCTGAGCAATGCCTTGTTAAAGATATTTGCCGTTTTCTCTCATGAACTGGCATGAGAGGTAGAAATCAAACCTTTGTGAATCATATTTCTAGTAATGATAGTTTACCTCAATATGCTTCGTTCTTTCATGTAATGCGGGATTATTAGCAATAAATAAGGCAGCCTGATTATCACATTGTAATTGCATGGGTGGAGGTACATTTATATAGAAATCTTCTAACACTGCTCGAACCCACATCATTTCTGTGCTTGCTTGTGTCATAGCCCTCTACTCACATCCCGCACTTGATCTAGCCACAACCGTTTAATTCTTGCTTTTCCAAGAAACAAGAGAACTACCACCAAACACAACGAAGCCTGAAGTAGACTTCCTATCCTTAGAACACCATGCACAGTCTGCATCAACACATGCAGAAACAGAAAGATTTGCTCATTTTCTGAATAGTAATCCTACACCTGGAGAAGATTTTAGATATCTCAAAATCATGTATATAGCATCCATATGTACCTGTCGGGGCTGCTCCATAAACTGACCCACCCAAGTCACTGCAAAGGAGATATCGGGTCTATTAATAGTAATATAGAGGAGCTTTCCCACCATTTCTCTATATCTCCTTCTGTCAACCTCATCTGTATCAACATCATATAACTTCATGCTAGGACCCATAGGAGTAGTAGATGGTCGACACCCAATCATGCCTGTCTCAACAAAGATGTCTGTAATATACTTCCTTTGGTCATCATATGACCCCATGCATTCCTAGCAAATTCCAACCCCAAGAAATACCTTAGGGTACCAAGATCCTTGGTAACAAACTGTGAACCCCTGAGGATCCAGGTACCTGTTTACGAACTATTTCGCAATATTCCATTTATGACATCACAATAAAAACATAAATTTATGGGGAGATTTTTCGCGCTGCAACAATTGACATTCACATTCACATTTATAACCACAAAGCTATTAGAGACAAATACCACCAAAATATTATTTCATTAACTTACATATATTTTACAACATGTACATTGACTTACAGTACATACATTATTCCCAAAAAAATCTGAATGAACAGAAGAGAAGCATATTACATTATCAACCGAACCAAAAACTGAAACAAAACAACATACCATCTGGTGTAAACACTATCGCCTGTAATCATGAACAACTACTGAACAACATGCATTTTGCCTGCCAAAACATGTTTAGGAAAGAAGAGGCGTCAGCGGTTGCTGGTACATCCCAAAAACTTATAAAAATAACATGCATTTAATTATTTTCAAAAGCAAGCAAGTAAAAAGGTATATATGGTGAAAAATCTACCACTACCTGCATAGAAAATGGTTTTCAACTGTTTGGTATTAAGTTCACCTGTTCACCCCTTTTTCCCATTCTTCCCATATATATATTTATATAAAGTTTAGATGACAAACCCTAACATATAATGATTTCCTGCGTTTTAAAGATCATGATTCTGTGTCTTGGAGATCATGTTGTGGAACTTGATGGCACATGTAAATGTTAATTTCTTGTCATTGAGATTATGTCATGATTTTCGATAATGGACTGATATGATGATGATAGATTTGATCCTTAATTCTATTTACTCCTTTTAAGTTAGTGGATAGTCTGTGGTCTTGGTCTGTGTGTAACCTCACACTATGACTCTAAGGTATTAAAAGTACCTTAGAGTTGGGGTGCCTCCGTAGGCATGTGGTGTTGTGTAATGCATCCTAACTAAGTTCCCAACACGTCCACTAACTTAAAGGGATTTTGAATCAGATTATAGTCACCTCCAATCAACTTAATTTTAATTGTAATTTCCTCCAAACCTTCGCTGTAAATCTCTCAGATGCAACTCTCGATGTTTTAGATGTAGATATGGATGATCTGGATATAGAATCGCCAAGTCTGTTGGCGAGAGTAAAACTCAAGCGGTGAAGAAGCCTACAAATGGCTCTTCCGTCTCGCCCTCTAATTGGAAGTGCGGTCCAATAGAGGGATAGGTCTACTCCAAAACTACACCACTGAGACGGGTGAGAGAGACTCTCCGGAAAAGTCGCTCTAGAAAACAGCCCGATCGGTAACGGGCAGCTGAGCTCGTACGAAAAACTAAAACCGAGGATCCCCCGCCTGGGTATCCTAAAACAAAGGGTCAGCGGAACTGGTCTAAAGTCGGGATCCCAACGAGGCGTAAAAACACTGCGAGCTCGCGTAAAAACCGTGAAAAGGACTGGGATCCTAGACCCGCGCACTTGACGGCCGCTGCCCTAACTGAGCTTCCTTTCCTCCGCCCAGTTGAGGGTCACCGTGCACTCGCACAGTCAGGTGTAAGGGTTACCATGACCGGCGTTGTTAATTATCATCATTGATGCTTATCAAACCAAATGTCTGTGTCCTCATCCATTAAAGGCGTTTATTGACTAGATGATTGGGATAATAATTTTTGTACTTTACATGTCTATCTAACCTAGGTAAAGTAAATTTCAAAATGTCGAATTAATGACACTTGACTGGATGAACAAAACTATGTCTGAATAAAAGTACGTCTCATATGAATTTGTGAGTACAAACTAATGGGTGTAAGTGTAACAAGATTCTTCGCGCATGAAATAAAATCAATCATGGTTTTAAGAAATGTTAAGATTCCCTGAATTTATCTTTGTAATTTTTTAGTGGGGAGTCATATTTTATAGAAATGATAATTTTGGTGAAAGATCGATATTTTCAAGGGATTTTATCACTTGTGCCCCTCCGAGATGTTGCAATATCAGTTGTGCCCCTATCTTTTTGGTATTATCAGTTGTGCCCCTCAAAAGTTTCTCCGTCAATAGTTGTGCCATTCCGTCAGGTTGACCGTCAATGAATTGACTTAACCATGGTTTTTTCAAACCTTGGTGCATTTAAGAGGGGTATTATTGTCCAGGGGCCTCTTCTTCCTCCTCCAACCTCCTCCTCCTCCCTCTCCGGCCCGAGCTCCGCCCCGAGCTCCCCTCCCCTCCCCGACGCCGCCCCGAGCTCCCCTCCCCTCCCCGGCGACACCCCGCAGCCCCTACCCTCCTCGGCGCCGCACCTCCTCCCCCCCGCACCTCCTTCCAGCCCGCCGCCCCCTCCCCCCCCGGCGCCGCCCCCTCCCCTCCCCTCCACACCCGCATGAAGGGCGTCTTGGATTTCCGCGGGGTGTCGAGGACGGTGTTTGCTGCAGGGGGTTCTCAAGGGGTGAGTCCGACTCGGAGGCGGTGCCCGAATCGCGATGCTCATCTACGGAGGAGGAAGGGGGTTGGGTAGATGGCGGCGGTTTCGCTTTCGCGGATCGGGAGGGCGAGTGGGAGGGGAGCAGGGGGAGGGGAGGCTAGAAGGGAGGAGCTCTGGGAAGGTGGAGGAGGAAGGGCGGTGTCGGGGAGGGGAGGGGGCGGCGCCGGGGAGGGGAGGGGGCACGGGGGGCGGTGTCGGGGAGGGGAGGGGGCGGCGCCGGGGAGGGGAGGGGGCGGCGGGCTGGAAGGAGGTGCGGGGGGAGGAGGTGCGACGCCGGGGAGGGTAGGGGCTGCGGGGAGCTCGGGGCGGAGAGGGAGGAGGAGGAGGTCGGAGGAGGAGGAAGAAGATGGGAAGAGGAGGAAGAAGAAGAGGTTGGGGAAGAGGAGGAAGAAATGACCATATAACCTTTTAAAAAAAATAATTCTGCTTATGTCCTCAAAGTTAACGTCCGTTTGCACTGTAGATGGACGGTCACTAACCCGAGGGGCACAAGTGATAAAATAGCAAGTTTTGAGGGGCAAAACTGATATTACCAAAAAGATAGGGGCATAACTGATATTGCAACATCTCGGAGGGGCACAAGTGATAAAATCCCTATTTTCAAATGTCATAACAATCTTTTAAATAGTTGTTCATATGACGTTAGAGATGCTAAGTACAAGTATCATGTCACTCTATAATTTGACTGTTAATCTAGTATTCTCTTGGCCTTGAAGGATGCCAATTTGTGGATTAAATAATAAATGAGACACTATCACCTAACTGTATTTAAATTTGTATCAAAATTTCTATCTGGAACCATGTCATACATAGTTTATCATTTAATCTAATCCTATCGTGAATTATACAACCTCTATGTTTATGGTATACTGTTGTATCATGTAGTTTGGGCAAAGTTTGGTTTTCACGCCATAATTCTTTTGTACAATATCTAAAATATATATTTATATATTGTGGGCTGTCGATACTGGAACCATTGTATTGTGGTTGTAGAAATTACATCCAACCTTGTGGGTATGCACACAGCGTGTTCGTTTCCTGATAGAAATAGGTATGTAATGGTTAGGGTATAAATAGAACTTTGGTACGCACCCTGAATTGTCCTAACATTTATGATGACACTATCATTAGTATTCAACATAAAAAAAAATGGACTTGATTAATTAAGGTAGTCTAAGATCTGACTGTATACGTTAAATCATGAAGGAAATTGAGTAAACATGACATGACATTATACTTTGTAATTGGCACCTGGAAATTAATATTTATGTTAGAAACTAAAATGTTAGAATCCTAGAATAGTGATTATAAATAATTATGAAGTAATTCCTCAAATACTTTGTGAGCTCATTTCGATTCAAGGCTCCTATATACTCAAACTTACTCAATTAAAAATTTATTTTTAGGCTATATATCTACATTTTACTCCACAATTAAAATTTAAAATTCTGAGTTAACGGTGTACAGATTAGTGGGACAACATGCTTAATCTATTCTATATTTTCATATATATATATATATAGTTTAGAACTTGATCTAACTTTGAAATAAAACTGAAATTGTATAAAATAGATGGAACAAATGTGATTTTGACACGTGCAAAAACATGGGTAGCAGTAAGAGAAAAGGTCAGAATTGTACAAAAGATCAATCACACACGCATGGCAGCAAGAGGATTTGGAATAGGAGAGTACCTTGTAGATCTCTAGAATTGAAGGTGACCCTTCTTGTATGCAGCTTCAAATAAGGAGCAACAAGGGAACTGCTGGGAGCTGCTCCTGGTTGAAGAGATAACAGTAGCAAAGGCTCAATTTAGGGCAACCAGGAAGGAATTCCAGGTCTGAAATCAGAGGAGAGAACTGGGGCTATTGGACATTGGGAGGCTTTAAATAGGAAGAGGAGGAAAGGGTGCGAAGAGGGGAAATAGGATTGTACCTTCAATTTTCACAATATGAAGAAGAAGATTCTTGCATGCAGGACTGATCTGAAGTAAGGAGCAGTAAGGAGCTTTGTTCTGCTAGAAAGGAGCAGCTATTGTTGCTCAATTTGAGCTCCAGGAGCAGTAGGACTGCAGGCTTTTGATGCAGCAATTAGCTAAATCAAGAGCTCCAGGAACATGCAGCTGACCTCCAACCACATTGGAAAGCAAAGGAGCAGATTTTTCTGGAGTTTTGGTTCCTACGACTAAGAGCTTGTTGGTGAAAAGAGGGAAAATATGGTGGAAATAGGAAAGAGAGATGGCTCCCCACGTTGAAAAGGAAACCAACCACTTGTTAAGCAAATTAGGATGACATCAGCAGGCTGACATCAGCCTGCTGATTGTCATGAATTTTTTTTATTTGTATAAATGACGTAGCAGTAGTCTGCAGAATTTTATTATTTTATTTTTTTACTGCTAAAATCCAGAGCCTGCGCTGTCTGTTGCTACAATAATTATAATTATAATTTTTATTTATTTATTTTATTTTTGATTCATTTATTTGAAATGTTTAAATATGACCATACTTGCGCTTCGAATATCGGGTTTTGACGTGCAATGTCTCGATTTAATCGTCTCGGAATAACGATCGAAATGAGTATAATATTGATATACTTCCGATCGAGTTTTGAATAACCAAGATTTTCGAGAAACGGTTTTAGTTTAGATTTAAATATTGTGGATTGAAAATATCAAACGATCTCCGATTGACGAACGGTCAATTCCTTTGGTCTTCTTTCGTCGAATCGGATCCCATGGTGGTCTCGGTTCGTTTGACAGTTTCTGAATTTGCGTCGCATCTTTTTCGTGGCACGCATTACGATGCAACCGATTTTTTGTCGATTTCACCCGAACGACTTTTAATTCACGATCAATTGATCGTTTTAGGTTGTCTAATGTTGCCAGATAACTTTATTGGGTTAATCGGACCCTAATCGAGTAGAGTTCGGGTTTGTTAGGATCCGGATGTTACAATTATAAAAAGCTCAAATGGAGTCTCGTCCTCGAGACTCGATTTAAGGTCATTAGGTGTTTTGTTTGGATTTCCCAAGGTCATAAAAACCTTAATGGGTTTTGAACCCATAAAAACCTCAAAGGGAAATCAAGCTATACTTTAACGTATATCTTATTACAAAAGCTTGTTTTGATTATTATCTCAGAGAAGCTGCGGGTATCGTGCCCGCATGTCGGCTTCGGTCTCCCAAGTCGCCTCCTCGGCACCGTGACGGTGCCACAAAACCTTGACCAATGAAATCTCTTTGCTGCGAAGCTTCTTCACAACACGGTCAAGTATCTGGACTGGCTTCTCCTCATAAGTCAGATCTGGCTCCACATCTAAATTCTCGTAGCTGATGACGTGTCGAGGGTCGTGTACATACTTCCTCAAGTTGGATACTTGAAATACATCGTGGATGTCGGAAAGATGTGGAGGAAGGGCTACTCGGTATGCCACCTTCCCTACTCTAGTAAGAATCTCGAACGATCAAACATATCACGGCGCCAACTTGCCACGAACACCGAATCTCTGTACTCCCTTCATGGGAGATACACGGAGGAATACCCAATCTCCAACCTATAATTTATAGGAATGTCGTTAGTATGTGATTAAGTTGAACATATATATATGTCATAATTGAATGGATGAAGAGGAAAGAACTGGATTACCTGGAACTTCAAATCTCTTCTCCGATGGTCTGCATAGCTCTTCTGGCGGCTCCGTGCCGTCAGAAGCCTTCATCTCACAAGATCAACAGCTCTGCAGTCTCCTCCAAGAGATCTATGGAATATAAAGCATGACCACCTACCTCACGCCAATTGAGAGGTGTGAGGCATCTACGCCTGTACAGGACTTCCAATGGTGTCATGCCAATTGAGTGATAGTTGTTGTTGTACGTGAATTCCACTAATGGCAGATAGTCCTTCCAGAACCCTTTCCACTCCAAAGTGCAAGCGCGGAGTAAATCCTCTAGTGTTTGACTGGTGCGCTCACTCTGACCGTCGATCCGCGGATGGTTTGCAGAACTCATCTTCAGCTCTGTCTGTAGTGCTGACATGAACTGATGCCAATAGTGCGATGTAAATCTTGAATCCCTGTCAAACACCACCTCTCGTGGTATACCATGTAGTCTGATGATGTTCTGTACGTACAGCTTGGCCAATCTGGATGGAGTGTAAGTCGTGTTGACAGGTATGAAATGGGCTGACTTGGTCAACCTATCAACAACGATCCAAATGGAATCATGGCCACCTGGTGTCTTCGACAGACCTGTGATGAAATCCATAGAAATGCTCTCCCACTTCCACTCAGGAATGGGGAGAGACTGCAGTAATCCTGGTGGTCTCCTGTGCTTAGCCTTGACCATCTGACAGGTCATGCATCCGCAGACATGTTGCGCCACATTGCACTTCATCCCATCTCACCAGAAATGTCGACGCAGATCACGGTATATCTTCGTGCTACCTGGATGGATAGATAATTGTGAACTGTGTGCCTCATCCAGAATTTCTTTGTGAAGGTGCTCGTCATTGGATACAACGACCCGTTCTGCCTTCCATAAAATAGACTCCATTACAACAAAATCATCAAATTCGTCCTTGATGGCGTACGTATATCTATCTCGGATCCAAGGATCTGTCTTCTGGCCCTCTACAATACGATCCCAAAGACTACTGTATCGAGGAGGTACGGCTGTAGAAAAGGATGCACTCTCCTGAGGATGCCAATCAGTCAATGATGCAAGCATATCCCACGTATATAGCCAGTTCGCCGTACCCTCTGCATGCGCTCTCCTGCTAAGTGCATCAGCCACCACGTTTCCCTTATCGGGATGGTAAGAGATCGTGCAATCATAATCCGTCAGTAGCTCGAGCCATCTGCGCTGCCTCATGTTCAGCTCTTTCTGATCAAATATGTACTTCAAGCTCTTGTGGTCTGAGAAGATCTCGAAATTCACCCCATATAGATAGTGGCGCAAGATCTTCAAGACGGAGACAACTGCCGCCAACTCCAAGTCATGTGTGGGGTAGTTCGCTCGTGTGGCCTCAACTGTCGTGATGCGTAAGCAATCACTTGTCCTTTCTACATCAACATTGCTCCTAGACCTTCTCCAGATGCATCTGTGTAGATTGCATAGTCCTGAGTGCCTGAAGGAAGAGCAAGAATAGGTGCCGTCGTCAATCTCTCCTTCAGTGTCCTGAAGGCCTGCTCACAAGAATCATCCCAAATGAATGGAACTCCCTTCTACGTCAATCGTGTCAAAGGGCGAACAATGCGTGAAAATCCGCTGATGAAGCGTCTGTAATAACCTGCTAGCCCGAGGATGCTCCGAATCTGTGTAACTGTCTTAGGCTGCTTCCAAGACATAATTGCCTTAATCTTCGCAGATCAACTACGATGCTTGCTCCAGAAATAACATGCCCTAAAAATGAGACCTGGGATAACCAGAACTCACATTTGCTCAGCTTGGCATACAACTTGTGCTCCCATAATGTATCTAAGACAATCTGTAGATCATTCGCATGATCCCAATCATTCCGTGAGTATATGAGCACATCATCAATGAACACCACTACAAATTTGTCCAAGTATGGATGGAAAATCCGGTTCATCATATCCATGAAAGCCGCAGGTGCATTGGTGAGCCCAAACAGCATCACCACAAACTCGTAGTGGCCATAGCGAATCCTGAAACTGGTCTTTGGAATATCGGACTCTCGAATCCTCAGCTGATGGTAGCCTGAGCAAAGATCGATCTTCGAGAACACTGAAGATCCCTGGAGCTGGTCGAAGAAATCATCGATGCACGGTAAAGGATAACGGTTTTTCACCGTTCTCTTGTTCAGCTGCCGATAATCGATGCACAATCTCATGCTCATGGATCCATCCTTCTTCTTAACGAACAACACTGGAGCACCCCAAGGTGAAGTGCTCGGCCTCACGAATCCCAAGTCAAGTAACTCTTGTAGCTGCACCTTCAGCTTCCTCAACTCAGCTTGTGCCATGCGATATGGTGCCATAGAGATCGGCTGTGTATCTGGTAGCAATGCGATCTCGAACTCGATCTCTCTCAGGAGGTAATCCTGGTAGCTCATCAGGAAATATGTTTGGGTATTCAGATACTACTCGGATGTCCTGTATCATCGGCTCCTGGTCAGATACCTCCCGAATAAATGCAAGATATGAATCACAACCCTGATCAACAAGTCGCTGAGCTCACAACAAATAAATGTACTCCATGGTGGATTCATGTATAGTACCCTCAAAGGTGAACTCGGGTAGATCTGGAATCTTGAAGACAACTGTCTTCCTAAAGCAATCAACAAGTGCATGATGAGTGGATAACCAATCCATGCCCAAATCAAGTCAAACTCTTCAAGCTGTAAGAGTAGACAATCTGCGATCATCTCGTGACCACCAATCAGTACGGGCAATTGTCTGACTATCAGGGAAATGATAAACAACTGGACACCTGGCCCTCGTATGTGATATGGAGAAGAGAGAGAGTCTATGCGACTCTACCTAAAGAAACTAGTAGCCTCGAAGCAAGGAAAATATGTGTCGCTCCAGAATCAAATAAAACGTAGAAAGCTCGATAAGAGCACTCAGTATGTGTGCTAGCTGGTCAGTCTCTTGGCCTGGTCGGGATGCCATGGTTCTACATGAGAATCATAATTAGTTGTAAAAGTACCATTTGGAGATACTTATAATATATGCTTTTTCTCTTCTTGGATATAATATGAAAGTTAATGAAATTGGTGACATCTGTGTTGGTTGAATATGAATGTCATTTTTCCCTTCTCGGACTCACGACAAGTTGGAAGACTGTCGTTATCCGAGATCTTAATGCGATTAGAATTGTAATACTACGAATGCGCGTATCAGGGTACCACGGCTCTGATACCAAAATTGTGAACCCTCGAGGATCCGGGTACCAGTTTACGACACATTTCGCAATATTCCATTTATGACATCATATTTAAAGCATAAATTTATGGGGAAATTTTTTGCGCTGCAACAATTGACATTCACATTCACATTTATAACCACAAAGCTATTAGAGACAAATACTACCAAAATATTATTTCATTAACTTCCATATATTTTACAACATGTACAGTGACTGACCGTACATACAGTATTCCCAAAAAAAATCTGACTGAACAAAAGAGAAGCATATTACATTATCAACCGAACCAAAAACTGAAACAAAACAATATACCGTCTGGTGTAAACCCTATCGCCTGGAATCATGAACAGCTACTGAACTTTAGGTCTTTTGCCTGCCAAAACATGTGTAGGAAAGAAGAGGCGCTAGCGGTTGCTGGTACCATGGTTTTAAAAGGCGCCGCCTCGAGGCGCAAAGGCGTACGCCTCGAGGCGAGGCGGGCCCAAAACGCCCCGAGGCGCACGCCTCAGGTGAATCCAAGGAGGCGTACGCCTCAGCCTCGCCTGAGGCACTCGAGGCGTGAGGCGCTCGAGGCGAGGCTGAGGTGTAAGCCTCAAAAATTACTTTTTCTAATTTCCACATTCGAACCGACGGGGGGAAGGGGAAGGTTCTGTTCGACACAATCGAAACCCTCCCCCTCCCTTCCCCTGAGCCCCGCTTCTCCTTGCCCTGGCCCCTCTTCTCGCCGCCAAGCCGCCATCGCCGCCCTCCGGAGCCGCCGCCCAGGCCCCCTCTCCATCGCCGACCCTCTCGCCGCCCAGCCGGAGCAGGTCTGCACCGCCGCCACCTCCGAGTTTGTTTTTTTTTGATTTTTTTTCAAATATTTTTGTGTTTTCCAATTGTTGGGTTAAATTCTTACGTATGGCTATGAGTTATTACTAGATATTGCAGTAGTTTCGGGTGTAAATGGATCCTAAGTTCCTAACATTTTATGCTTTCTCTTTGACATTAGAGAGTTCTCTTTAACATGATATGACATTCTTTGACATTAGAGAGTTCTCTTTGACATTAGAGAGTTATCTTTGACATTAGAGAGTTCTCTATTTTTTGCAACATTATATGCTTTCTCTTTGACATAACTCCTAGGGCTAGGATGCAAATCATGCAACTATGATGAAGGATTACATGTATGTGCATCTTGTACTGTTAGTATATATCAATATGTGTATGTTATTGTATAACTTGTAGATATGGGAAGGAAAGGCCAAAGTGGGGGGCGATCGGATCCCGGATGGAGATACTGTCGAGAACTTGAAATGGACGAGCATCACAAAGGGAAAGGATATGTATATGTTGAATGCAATTTTTGTTCGATGAAGATCACCGGTGGGGTGAAGCGGCTAAAAGACCATCTTGCAAAGACACGCAAGAATGTGAGAGTTTGTTCAAGCGTTCCTATTGAAGTTCAACAAGAGATGAAGATGTTCATGGACAGCAAGGGTAATGAAAAGAGAAGACGGTTTGAAGAAATGGAAGAAGTTTGCCGAGTTGGGATGCAAGGGCCATCTGGAGGTGATGAAAATGAACCGGCACAAAGAGCACCGACATATTCTAGTGGTATCAAGCAAGCTCGAGGACCGATGGATTTTTTTATTGCACATGGAGGTAGGGGTGCAGGTAGTTCAGATCCTCCCTCTCAACAACTCACTTTAAATGCAAGCTGGAAAAAAGATGAGAGAAGGAGGATTTGCAGGAGCATTGGGAGATTTTTTTTGAGAATTCATTGGCATTCAACATAGCCAATAGTCCTTCTTATCTGGCGATGATGACTGATGTATGTGGATATGGAAGGGGTTCAAGCCACCAACCATGCATGAACTCCGAACTTGGATTTTGAAAGAAGAGAAGTAAGCCATTACCACTCTTGTTGATGAGGCGAAGGCTTCTTGGGTTGTAGCATCATGTCGGACGGTTGGACCGACACGAAAGGATGCATATTGATTAATTTTTTGGTGAATAATCCCAAAGGCACTTACTTCTTGAAGTCGATTGTTGCATCCGATCAAGTTAAAGATGCTAGGATGCTTTTTAAAGTGTTGGATGAAGTTGTTGAGGAGGTCGGAGAGACGAATGTTGTCCAAGTCATAACGGACAATGCATCCGCTTACAAAGCTGCTGGACAAATGTTGATGGATAAAAGGAAGAATCTTTATTGGACACCGGGTGCAGCGCATTGTATAGATTTGATGTTGGAGGATATCCTCAAATTGCCACTTCATGCATCGGTGTTCAAAAATGCAAAAAAATAATCAATTTTGTGTATGCTCATGCTTGGGTTTTGGCAATGGTGAGAAAAATTGCAGGTTGTGATTTGGTGAAACCTGCCGTTACAAGATTTGCCACTGCATTTCTTACATTGCAAAGCTTGATTAGAGCCAAGGATTCACTTGAATCCTTCTTCACTTCCAGAGCATGGAAGAACAGTTTTTATGTGAATCGCCCATTGGGGCAAAGTGTGGTGAACATTGTTGTGAAGAGCAAGTCTTTTTGGCCTGATGTTGCATATGTTCTCAACACCACGAAGCCTTTGGTTACCGTTTTGAGGTTGGTGGATTCTGAAAAATTTCCACCGATGGGATTTATTTATGAAGCCATGGACAGAGCCAAGGAGGAGATAGCTAGAAATCTTGAAAATGACGAGACCAAATATAAGATTATTTGGGATATTGTGGATAGTCGTTGGGATCGTCAACTTCACATGCCTTTACATGCTGCCGCTTATTTCCTCAATCCCCACTTTCATTATGAACCGACATTCTCCAATCACTTAGAGGTGAAAATGTGATTGTTTTCATGCATGGAAAGATTGATCATTGATCCAGATGCGAGGATGAAAGCAGATTCACAACTTGATTCCTTCATGCATGCAAGAGGATTTTTTGGATGGGCAAATGCTGTTAATTCAAGGAAAACAAGAAGTCCTGGTGAGTATTGTTAAATAAATTTTAAGAGTTTTCCATATACTACATAATTACTAAAATGTGTGGTTGATCTTTACCAGCGGATTGGTGGACGTTGTTTGGTGATGAAACACCTGAATTGGCAGCATTTGCTATTAGGGTGTTGAGCTTGACTTGTAGTGCTTCTGGGTGTGAGCGTAATTGGAGCTCTTTTAATCAAATAAGTGGTTAAAGCATTATTTAATTTTATGATAGTGTTTTTGTTTCATGTTAATCACTTAAACCTTACGTATGTCTATATAGGTCCACACTAAGAGAAGAAATCGTTTATCACAAGCGAAGCTCAATGATCTGGTTTACATCATGTTCAATTTGAAATTGAAACATAGAGAATTAAGGAAGAAAACAGTAGAAGATCCATTATGTTTGGAAGACATTGACTCCGGTGATGAATGGATTTCAGAAGCACAAGATGTCGAGGCGTATCAGGATCTTGATGCAAACATACCCCTTGACGATGATCCTCTTGAGGAGGAAGGAGGTGAAAGAGGTGGAGGAGCTCAAGTCGCTCGGCCTAAAAAGAAGGGAAAAAAATGACAAAGGTGCAATACAATATTATAAATTAAAAGAATGTTCGATGCTTTTTTGTGAATTGTGATTAACTTTCAAATGGTTGACTATGCAATATGCATATTACTTTCATGATTAGGTAAAGGAAAAACTCCAATTAATGTTGACGAGGAGGAGTACTCCAATTCTGAGGATAGAAGCGAGGATGAAGCTGAAGATAATGTGCACTTGAATTTTATGGATGACTCCGATGACGATCCAATGAGTAGCAGTGACGATGATGATGGCGGCGACAACACTGCTGAGGGGCGAGAAGACTGAAGTTGATTCGTTGAATCAATTTTGATGATTTGTGATTTTGATGTATCACACATTAGTGATGGAACATATGTTGCATTAATTTCATGCTTGTGTGAAACTTTATTTCCTACTTTATGTTTCTTTTCTAATTTCACAATCGTATTTGAACTTTGGACAATCATAGTTGTAGTTTGTAGTTTGTATTGAACTTTAGGACAATATATTGCAATTTTTTGTGTTGTTAGTATTTAGGGTTTTTATCACTTGTGCCCCTCCGAGATATCGCAATATCAGTTATACCCCTATCTTTTTGATAATATCAGTTGTGCCCCTCACTTCTTGCAAATCTATTACTTGTACCCCTCGAGTTAGTTTCTGTCCATCCCAAACGCAAACGGACATTAACTTTAGGGACACATGATGAATTAAACGAAAACAAAGGAATTGAAAAGTCGAATTGTTCATCTTCCTCCTCCCCCCTCCTCTTCATCTTTGTCATCCCCATACCCCTGCCTCCTCCCCCCGCCCCTGTTGCGCCCGCAGGCCCCCGCAACCCCGCGGCTCCCCCTTGCCCCGCCGACCTGCCCTGGCACCCTCGCCCCAGGTCTCTCCTCCGCCCCCGTACCCCCTCCCCCGGTTGCCCCCTTGCCCCCTACAACCCCTCCCCCCTCCGCCCCCCTCCGCCCCTGCCCCCGTCCCCCTTGCCCCCCGCAACTCCCCCCTCTGCCCCTGCCCACCTCCGCCCCCCTACAGCCCCTGCCCCCGTCCCCCTTCCCCCCCGCAGCTCCCCCCTCCGCCCGTGCCCACCTCCACCCCTGGCAGCCCCTGCCCCCGCCGCCCCCCGCGCACAGGTCGCCCCCGCGCCTCCCCTGCCCCTCCGCCCCTCCTGCGCCCCCTGCCCCCGCGCCTCCTCTCCTTGAAACAGGAGATCTTTGTGTGAATTGTGGAAATGGATGCTGTGGAATGGTTTGCTCATGAGGATATCTTTTGCTCGAGGAGAACTGTGACTTCGATGAGAGGGAAGAACAGGAGGCTTAGTTTGATGCTGATTGCGTTTATCGTATCCCTCCACACGTCTCATCACCTTTGTTAAATGGGAACTTTTCCCTCTTTGGTAACATTGCGAGGGATTAAAGTCTGGCAAGTTTGATCTTTCCGCTATCCGGTCAATCGATATTTAAAGGTGTTGTTTCTGTTTCAACCGTGTTCGAGTAATCGAGTAGAGGAATGCTCGTCCTTGTGATGATATGGTTGTGTTTTGTTTGTTATTGCGTGTAGTCACAAAATGTTTAAGTTTTATTTGTGACGAACTGTGATTGGGTGCTTATGCATTGTTGTACCTATTCAATTCCGAGAGATATGAATTGGTTCTGTGCAATATTATGGTGAGAGAGAAATTATGAGGAGAAAGGAAGAAGAACAAATGGACGAGGAAGAAGATAAAGAGGTTTGGACAATAATACCCCTCTTAACTGCACCAAGGTTTGAAGAAACCATGGTTAAGTCAACTCATTGACGGTCAATCTGACGGAAGGGCACAAGTGATAACGGCAAAAGAAGTGAGGGACACAACTGATATTACCAAAAAGATAGGGGCATAACTTATATTGCGATATCTCAGAGGGGCACAAGTGATGAAAACCCTAGTATTTATTCCAATTTATTTTGCTTTAATTTTAATTTTTCTTTCCAAAAAATTGAGGCTTACGCCTCGACCGCCTCGAGGCTTACGCCTCGCCTCACATTTTGGGAAAACGCCTCGGACCGCCTCACACTTTTTTAAGCCTTGACTGGTACCTCCCAAAAATTTATAAAAATAACATGCGTTTAATTATTTTCAAAAGCAAGCAAGTAGAAAGGTATATATGGTGAAAAATCTACCACTACCTGCAAAGAAAATGATTTTCAACTGTTTGGTATTAAGTTCACCTGTTTACCCCTTTTTCCCATTCTTCCCATATATATTTATATAAAGTTTAGATGACAAACCCTAACATATAATGATTTCCTGCGTTTTAAAGATCATGATTCTGCGTCTTGGAGATCATGTTGTGGAACTTGATGGCACACGTAAATGTTAATTTTTTGTCATTGAGATTATGTCATGGTTTTCGATAATGGACTGATATGATGATTATAGATTTGATCCTTAATTCTATTTACTCCTTTTAAGTTAGTGAATAGTCTGTGGTCTTGGTCTGTATGTAACCTCACACTATGACTCTAAGATATTAAAAGAACCTTAGGGTTGGGGTGCCTCCGTAGGTATGCGGTGTTGTGTAATGCATCCTAACTAAGTTCCCAACACGTCCACTAACTTCAAGGGATTTTGAATCAGATTATAGTCATCTCCAATCAACTTAATTTTAATTGTAATTTCTTCCAAACCTTAACTGTAACTCTCTCAGATGCAACTCTCAATGTTTTAGTTGTAGATATGGATGATCTGGATGTAGAATCGCCAAGTCTGTTGGCGAAAGTAAAACTCAAGCGGTGAAGAAGCCTACAAATGGCTTTTCCGTCTCGCCCTCTAATTGGAAGTGCGGTCCAATAGAGGGATAGGTCTACTCCAAATCTACGCCACTAAGACGGGTGAGAGAGACTCTCCGGAAAAGTCGCTCTAGAAAACAACCCGATCGGTAACGGGCAACCGAGCTCGTACGAAAAACTAAAATCGAGGATCCCCCGCATGGGTATCCTAAAACAAAGGGTCAGCGGAGCTGTCTAAAGTCGGGATCCCAACGAGGCGTAAAAACACTGCGAGCTCGCGTAAAAACCGTGAAAAGGACTGGGATCCTAGACCCACGCACTTGGCGGCCGCTGTCCTAACTAGGCTTCCTTTCCTCCGTCCAGTTGAGGGTCACTGCGCCCTCGCACAGTTAGGTGTAAGGGTTATCATGACTGGCGTTGTTAATTATCATCATTAATGCTTATCAAACCAAATGTCTGTGTCCTCATCCATTAAAGGCGTCTATTGACCAGATGATTGGGATAATAATTTTTGACTTTACAGGTCTATCTAACCTATGTAAGGTAAATTTCAAAATGTCGAATTAATGACACTTGACTGGATGAACGAAACTATGGTTGACTAAAAGTACGTCTCATATGAATTTGTCAATACAAACTAATGGGTGTAAGTGTAACAAGATTCTTCGCGCATGAAAAAAATCAATCATGGTTTTAAGAAATGTTAGGATTCCCTGAATTTATCTTTGTAATTTGTTAGTGGGGAGTCATATTTTATAGAAATGATAATTTTGGTGAAAGATCGATATTTTCAAATGTCATAATAATCTTTTAAATAGTTGTTCATATGACGTTCCTTTAGAGATGCTAAGTACAAGTATCATGTCACTCTATAATTTGACTGTTAATCTAGTATTCTCTTGGCCTTGAAGGATGCCAATTTGTGGATTAAATAATAAATGAGGCACTGTCACCTAACTGTATTTAAATTTGTATCACAATTTCTATCTGGAACCAGGTCATACATAGTTTATCATTTAATCTAATCCTATCGTGAATTATACAACCTCTATGTTTATGGTATACTGTTGTATCATGTAGTTTGGGCAAAGTTTGGTTTTCACGCCATAATTCTTTTGTACAATATCTAAAATATATATTTATATATTGTGGGGTGTCGATACTGGAACCATTGTATTATGGTTGTAGAAATTACATCCAACCTTGTGGGTATGCACATAGCGTGTTCGTTTCCGGATAGAAATAGGTATGTAATGGATAGGGTATAAATAGATCTTTGGTACGCACCCTGAATTATCCTAACATTTATGATGACACTATCGTTAGTATTCAACTTCAAAAAAAATGGACTTGATTAATTAAGGAAGTCTAAGATCTGACTGTATACGTTAAATCATGAAGGAAATTGAGTAAACATGACATGACCTTATACTTTGTAATTGGCACCTGGAAATTAATATTTATGTCAGAAACTAAAATGTTAGAATCCTGGAATAATGATTATAAATAATTATGAAGTAATTCCTCAAATACTTTGTGAGCTCATTTCGGTTTAAGGCTCCTATATACTCAAACTTACTCAATTAAAAATTTATTTTTAGGCTATATATCTACATTTCACTCCACAATTAAAATTTTAAAATTCTGAGTTAACAGTGTACAGATTAGTGGGACAACATGCATATACTATTCTATATTTCCATATATATATATATCATTTAAAACTTGATCTAACTTTGAAATAAAACTGAAATTGTATAAAATAGATGGAACAAAGGTGATTTTGACATGTGCAAAAACATGGGTAGCAACAAGAGAAAAGGTCAGAATTGTACAAAAGATTAATCACTCATGCTTGGCATCAAGAGGATTTGGAATAGGAGAGTACCTTGTAGATCTCTAGAATTGAAGGTGACCCTTCTTGTATGCAGCTTCAAATAATGAGCAACAAGGTAATTGCTGGGAGCTGCTCCTGGTTGAAGAGATAACAGTAGCAGAGGCTCAATTTAGGGCAACCAGGAAGGAATTCCACTTCTTAAATCAGAGGAGAGAACTGGGGCTATTGGACGTTGGGAGGCTTTAAATAGGAAGAGGAGGAAAGGGTGAGAAGAGGGGAAATAGGATTGTACCTTCAATTTTCACAATATGAAGAAGAAGATTCTTGCATGCAGGACTGATATGAAGGAGCTGTAAGGAGCTTTGTTCTGCTAGAAAGGAGCAGCTACTGTTGCTCAATTTGAGCTCCAGGAGCAGTAGGACTGCAGGCTTTTTGATGCAGCAATTAGCTAAATCAAGAGCTACAGGAACATGCAGCTGACCTCCAACCACATTGGAAAGCAAAGGATCAGATTTTTCTGGAGTTTTTGTTCCTACGGCTAAGAGCTTGTGGGTGAAAAGATGGAAAATATGGTGGAAATAGGGAAGAGAGATGGCTCCCCACGTTGAAAAGGAAACCAACCACTTGTTAAGCAATTAGGATGACATCAGCAGGCTGACATCAGCCTGCTGATTGTCATGAATTTTTTTTATTTGTATAGATGACGTAGCAGTAGTCTGTAGAATTTTATTATTTTATTTTTTTACTGCTAAAATCCAGAGTCTGCGCTGTGTTGCTGCTGTAATTAAAATTTTATTTTTATTTATATATTTTATTTTTGATTCATTTATTTGAAATGTTTAAATATGACCGTACTTGCGCCTCGAATGTCAGGTTTTGACGTGCAATGTCTCGATTTAATCGTCTCGGAATAACGATCGAAATGAGTATAATATTGATATACTTTCAATCGAGTTTTGAATAACCGAAATTTTCGAGATACAATTTTAGTTTAGATTTAAATATTGTGGATTTAAAATATCAAACGATCTCCGATTGACGAACGGTCAATTCCTTTGGTCTTCTTTCGTAGAATCGGACCCATGTTGGTCTCGGTTCGTTTCACGATTTTCGAATTTGCGTCGCAGCTTTTTCGCAGCACGCATTACGATGCGATCGATTTTTGGTCGATTTCACCCGAACGACTTTTGATTCATGATTAATTGATCGTTTTAGATTATCTAATGTTGCCAGATAACTTTATTGGGTTAATCGGATCCTAATCGGATCGAGTTCGGGTTTGTTAGGATCCGGATGTTACACAAACTGACGACCCTAAAATTCTTTTACTGTCTTGTTCCCTTGCTCATCATCTCCTGTAACAAGTATATCATCAACATAGATCATAACGACAACTGTACCTTTAGGTGTTCTCTTCAAAAAGAGTGAATAGTCTGCATTTGACCTCTTGAACCCCTGCCGTTCTATCAGATCTGAGAGTTTCTGAAACCACGCCCTTGGACTTTTCTTAAGGCCATATATTGCCTTATGGAGTCTACTAACCTGCTGACACTCCCCTTCAACAGCAAACCCCGGAGGCTTCTGCATGTAAACTTCCTCCTGTAGATCTCCATACAAAAATGCATTTTTAACATATAGCTTAAACAAATGCCAATCATGTACCATTGCCACTGAAAGTAGGATATGCAGAGTTGAGTGACGAGCAACTGGAGAGAACATGTCCGTATAATCCACGTCGTAGGCCTGAGTAAATCCTCATGCCACTAATCTTGCCTTGTAGCGATCAAAGCTCCCCTCTGCATGATGTTTAACAGTAAACACCCATTTGCAATTGACAACAGATGCCCCAGGAGGAGCATGCACTAAACTCCATGTACCATGTGATTGCAAAGAAACCATCTCTTCCTCCATAGCCAAGCTCCAACAACTATCCTTCAAGGCCTCCTGATAATTTCGTGGAATGTCCACGACAGATAGAGCCATTGCAAATCTTTGAAATTCCCCTATCAGACGATGAAAGGAGACCTGAGAGGCAAGAGGGTAGGAAGCACAAGAACGTTTCTGCTTCTGAACTGCAATGGGTATATCCAGGTCATTAGGAACCTCCTCCATCCGTGGGCTATTCTCTTGCAATGATTCATGTACAAATATATCTCCAGACCCATCGTTAGAAACCATGTTATCAGAACAAACCTGGGGCATGCTGGATGACGGGCGATGACCATGAGCAGAAGCAGTCCGATGGGTATAGAATTTTGGTAATAGTGGAACTGTTGGGAAAAATAAGAGACTTGTTTATTCCATACATCCTAGGCTCTCTTATAGAGAAGAGTAGCATATGGGTAAAATACATAAAGAGTCCAACAGGAAAAAAGAAAATACGAAAAGGTACAAAAAGAGAATAACATATATCTCTACACTTCCCTCAATGTGGAGCATAGATGCCAATCATGCTCAGCTTGAACGAATACTTCTGGAACGGCCCTCAAAGTAACGCCTTGGTAAAGATGTCTGCAGTTTGATCCCCTGAGCTAACATGAGATGTAGAAATAAGCCCCTTCTGAATCATATCTCGTATGAAGTGACAATCAACCTCAATATGCTTGGTTCGTTCATGAAATGCTGGATTATTTGTAATGAATAGAGCAGCTTGATTGTCACATTCCATAGCCATAGGAAGAGAGACTTTTATATATAGATCTGTAAGCACAACCTTCACCCACATCATTTATGTACTGACCTAGGCCATAGCCCTATATTCAGACTTATTAGAATACTCAGATGATTATTCCATAGAGCCCTCGGGTCTCTTATATAGGGAGAGAGCCCTTGGGTAAATTACATGAGAGGTACACAAAGAAACTAAAATATAATGAAAGACACAAAGACGAACAACTATCTCTACACTCCCCCTCAAGATGGAGCATAGATATCTATCATGCTCAGCTTGGAAGAACATCTCTGGAAAGGTCCTCTGAGCAATGGCTTGGTGAATATGTCCGCTGTCTGGTCCTCTGAACTGACGTGAGATGTGGAGATGAAGCCCTTCTGAATCATGTCCCTAGTGTAATGACAATCCACCTCTATGTGTTTTGTTCTCTCATGGAAGGCTGGATTGTTGGCAATGAATAATGCTGCCTGATTGTCACATTGCAGTTTCATAGGCAAGGGAACATCAATATTCAGATCTTCTAAGACTGCTTTAACCCACATCATTTCTGTGCTTGCCTGTGCCATGGCTCTGTACTCGGATTCGGCACTGGATCTCGCCACAACGGTCTGCTTCTTGCTTTTCCAAGAGACTAAAGAGCTTCCTATGAAGATAGCAAATCCAGAAGTAGACTTACGATCTCGTGGACATCCTGCATAATCTGCATCTGCACAGGCGGAAATAGACAGATATGTACCTTTCTTGAATAGCAACCCTGTGCTTGGGGAAGACTTCAGATATCTCAGTATCATGTACAAGGCATCCATATGTACTTGCCTCGGTTGCTCCATGAATTGACTCACCCGGTTTACTGCAAGAGCAATATCCGGTCGAGTTATAGTGATGTATAAGAGCTTACCCACCATTTCTCTGTACCTTCTCTTGTCCACCTCCTCGGTATCATCATCGTACAGCTTCATACTTGGATCCATAGGTGTACTTGAAGGTCTGCATCCAGTCATTCCTGTTTCAACTAGCAAGTCTGTGACATATTTTCTTTGAGTCATCACCATTCCTTGTGCATTTCTTGCAAATTCTATCCCCAGAAAATACCGTATTGTGCCTAGATCCTTTGTAATGAACTGGCTACCCAACATAGACTTGGTTATCTCAACCCCCTGTGCATCATCTCCAGTAACTAATATGTCATCAACATATACCATAACAACGATGGTACCTCTAGGGGTCTTCCGGACGAACAGTGAGTGGTCCGCATTTGATCTTCTAAACCCCTGTCGTTCAATAAGCTGGGAGAGCTTTTGGAACCATGCTCGAGGGCTCTGTTTAAGGCCATAGATAGCCTTATGAAGTCTGCACACCTTCTGAGTCTCCCCCTCAACAGCAAACCCGGGTGGCTGCTGCATGTAGACTTCTTCCTGTAGATCACCATACAAGAAAGCATTCTTAACATCAAGCTGGAATATGGTCCAGTCACGTACCACTGCAACTGATAGAAGGATGCGAAGTGTAGAATGCCTCGCCACGGGTGAAAAAGTGTCCAGGTAATCTACCCCATATGTCTGTGTAAACCCCTTTGCTACGAGCCTGGCCTTGTATCTGTCAAGACGACCATCTGCATGATATTTGACCGTAAACACCCACTTGCAACTCACCACAGATGCACCTGGAGGAATAGGGACAAGAGACCAAGTCCCTCTTGATTGCAAGGCACGCATCTCCTCTTCCATTGCTAGACGCCAGCATTCAGTCTTCATGGCATCCTGATAAGTCCGTGGAATCTCCACTGACGACACAGCAGCAACAAACTTCTGGAAATCCCCAGTGAGACGCTGAAAGGAGACATGAGATGCCAGGGGATATGAGGCACACTGTCTACGCTGCTTCCTATGAGCAATAGGCCGGTCCAAGTCATCCAAAACAATGCTGACAGGTTGATCCTCCTCCTGTGGTAAAGGCTCCTGCACAGGTGCATTATTTAACCCATCATCAGTGTTAACATCAGTACATACCTGAGGCGTGTTGGATGGTTGACACGTAGCTTGAGCAGGGCCTGTCCGTCTCGTGTAGACCTTAGGGAAAGGGACAAACGGGGGTGGTGGCGGAGGAGGTGGTGGTGGTGGTGATATTGATGTCGGTGGAGTAGAGGATGGACCCATGCTTGGAGGTGGTGGAACATAGACATTGGAATCTGATGATGTGGAGAGACCAATCTGTCACCTGCAGGGGAGAAGTACATGACAGGTTCGAAAAATGTAACATCTGCACTCACATAGTACTTGCCATGGACAGGGTCATAGCAACGGTATCCTTTCTGAGTTCTGGAGTAACCCACAAAAAACACACTTGATAGCCCTAGGAGATAGCTTATCAAGCCCCGGAGATAAGTGGTGAACAAATGCAACAATGCCAAAAACCCTAGGTGTCAGTGTAAACAAGTCTCTGTCAGGAAAGAGAACAGAGATTGGAGACTTTTCCCCAAGAACAGTTGTAGGCATTCGATTGACCAGATAGCATGCAGTAAGTATAGCATCCCCCCAAAAAGTTATGGAGCACAACTCTGGATAAGTAATGTGCGAGCAATATCAAGAAAGTGTCGATGTTTTCGTTCTGCAACCCCATTTTGTTGAGAGGTGTAGGCACATGTGATTTGGTGAATAATGCCTTTAGATGAAAAGAAACTAGCAAGAGAGCGAGTGCAGAACTCCAATGCATTGTCAGTACGCACATACTTAACAGTCGATGAAAAAACATTCTGGACTTCAGTAATTAGATTTTGAAGAACATTTCCTGCTTCAGATTTATTTTTAAGAAGAAAAGTCCACGACACTCTAGAGAAATCATCAACCACAACTAAATAGAACCTGTGCCCTGATGATCCGGGACACGACTTGGACCCCAAATATCTATATGAAATAATTTCAAACGGGGAGCTACTGCTCGACTCTGACGACCAGAGAAGCTAGACCGATGGTGCTTCCCTAACTGACATGCTTCACACCGAAACGAGGAATTCGGAGATATCTGAGGCAGGAGGTGACACATCTTTTGCAGCGGTAGATGACCGAACCGAAGATGCCAGGTGTACGGAGAAACAGAGGCCTGTGTATGCAAGGAGACGCCGGCGTAGGAGTTACGAACGAGACGAATAAAGGCCATTGTGCTCAGAACCACAGCCAATCACCCTGCCCGTCAGTATGTCCTGAAAAATAACAGACGATGGATCAAAAATAGCACGACAGTGCAAATCACGTGTAATCTGACTAATAGATAAGAGGTTCATAGAAAATTCTGGGGCATGTAGCACATTCTGTAAGTGCATAGAGGGTAGCAAAGCTGTCTCCCCCTGACCGATGATAGGAGACTGAGTGCCATCAGCAATGAGTACAGAGCGACCTGGCTGAACAGCTCTGTATGACTGCAGAATATCTTTCTCACGGCATAGATGATGGGTGGCTCCAGAGTCGACAATCCATCCTGTGAGGTCATGACTATGAAATGAGGCTGAAGGACTACCTGAGGCACTGGCTGAGGCCGATGTACTGGCTGACGCCGAAGCCGCAACATCAGAAACGTCTGCACCCTCTGATGATGGAAGATTGTGGCATAATATCCCGAAGTCGTGCCACCAACTCTTCGAACCTGTGATCTGGAGTAGATGCGGGTGGACCCTGAACATGATCCAGCTACTCGTGCAGAAGGAGGAAAACCATGCTTGGAATAGCATGTATCCTCCGAATGACCAGTGCGACGACAATATGAGCACGTAGAGCGTATGCGGCCTTCGCGGCCACGTCCACCATTTCCCCTGCCACGAAACGAGGACGAACCACCACGTCCCCTGGAAACTGCCATTGCTGACGGAGTCGCAGTCGCTGTATTGGACGGACAGGTACACGACTGAGCCTCCTGTATACCTCTTCCATCGGTGGGATGTTGGCATCTGCCAGTATCTGCGCGCGTGCTGCCTCGTAGTCCGGATCTAGGGCAGCGAGTAATACGCCAACCATAGTGGCGTTGCGGAACGTCTTCTGCTGTTCCGGCGTGGCTGTAAGCGGAATGGTGCTGTAGAGCTTCTCGAACATGCCACGAAGCGATGTGTACAGTGAATGAAGAGGCTTCCCATTCTGCTTCGTGGTAAATATATCATGCTGCAACTGGAGCATCTTCGTCTCATTGCGAACCTGAGAGTACGTCATAGCCAAAATATCCCACATCGCCTTAGCGGTGGCTGGTGAAGGACATCATTCGCTATCTCCGTCGTGAGCGTACCTGAGAGCCACACCTTGGCGTACGCATCATCCGCCTCCCATGAGGCATAGATCCCCTGTCTTCTCCGGCGGTTCATCCTCGGTAAGAATATGCTTCTTACCACACGACTTCATGAGACTGAGGAACTGCATCGCCCACAGTTCGTAGTTCGTCCCGTCCATCTTGACGACTGGTGCCGAACTTTGAAGGTACCTATGGCGGGCATATCTAGCTTCTGATCTGACATAATGCCGGAGAAGAGCAACTACTGATAGACCAAGAAAATACTGTCTACCAAGACCTTGTAGGATCCAAGTGCATAGGTAGACGATTATGCACTTGAATCAAACATAACGCCGAGTCCTAAGAGAACGCGGAACACCGGCACGAGTAGAGGCCTTGGGAGCCTCTACTTGGCAAAGATGGCGGCTGACAGGGGACGGTCAACGGCTGGACAGCAGGTGGGGGGGCCTGACATCGGTTGGTGAGAACCCGGTGGCGGTGAGGGGGCCCGGCAGGGGCTGGCGGCAGGTAGAGGAGGGGCCCGGCGGCGGTGTGGGGGGGGCCCGGCAGGGGCTGGCAGCGATGGGGGGTGCCCGGCAGGGGCTGTCGGCGATGGTGGGGGGGCCCGGTGGAGGAGAGAGGCCCCGGCGACGGCGGTGGGAGGCTGGGTAGCCCGGGAGAGGGGGGGCGGCGAGGGGGGGGTCGGCGAAACCCTAGAGGGGGGGCGGCGGTGGAAAACCCTAGGTTAGGGTCATGGCTCTGATACCATGTTAGAATACTCAGATGATTATTCCATAGAGCCCTCGGGTCTCTTATATAGGGAGAGAGCCCTTGGGTAAATTACATGAGAGGTACACAAAGAAACTAAAATATAATGAAAGACACAAAGACGAACACTATCTCTACGAGACTCAACACTGGATCTTGCTACAACCGTTTGCTTCTTGCTTCTCCATGAGACCAGAGAGTCTCCGACATACACACCAAATCCAGTGGTGGACTTCCTATCCTTAGGACATCCTGCGTAATCTGTATCCGCACATGCTGAGATAGTAATATCCTTGTCTTTCTTAAACAACAGGCCTGCACCTGGAGATGACTTAAGGTACCTGAGTATCATATGTATAGCACCCATATGTACCTGACGTGGTTGCTCCATGAACTGGCTCACCTGACTCACAACAAAGGAGATATCATGTCTGGTAATAGTAACATAGAGAAGCTTGCCCACCGGTTCTCTGTATCTTCTCCTATCCACCTCATCAGTGTCGTCATCATATAATTTCATACTGGGATCTATGAGTGTAGTGGCAGGTCGGCAACCAAGCATTCCTGTTTCACTCAACAGGTCAGTGGCATATTTCCTCTGGGTCATTACCAGCCCATGAGGACTTCTGGTGAATTCCAGTCCCAGAAAATATCTAAGAACTCCAAGGTCCTTTTTGACAAATTCACGACCCATCATTTCTTTCGCCCTCTGAATTCCCTGTTCATCATTACCTGTAATCAATATATCATCTGCATACACCATAATTGCAATAATACCTTTGGGTGTCTTCTGTACGAACAAGGAATGATCTGCATTGGAACGTCCGTACCCCTGTTTTTCAAACAGGTTTGAGAACTTTTGGAACCAAGCTCTGGGGCTCTGCTAAGGCCATAGATAGCCTTATGAAGTCTACACACCTTAGAACACTCCCCCTCAACAGCAAAACCAGGTGGCTGTTGCATGTAGACTTCCTCCTGCAAGTCACCATATAAGAATGCATTCTTGACATCTAGTTGGTATAGTGGACAATCACGAGTAACCGCAACAGAGAGGAGGATCCGTAGGGTGGAATGACGAGCAACCAGCGAGAATGTATCAAGTCAATCCACCCATATGTCCGTGTAAAGCCACGGGCAACCAGGCGTGCCGTGTATCTGTCAATGCTACCATCTGCATTCTGCTTAACTGTAAAAACCCACTTGCAGCTCACTGTAGACACATCAGTAGGTGCAGTAACAAGGCTCCAGGTACCTCTTGACTGAAGAGCATCCATTTCTTCTTTCATGGCTAAACGCCATCGACTATCCTTCAACGCATCTTGGTAATTCCGTGGAATATCTACCACCGATAGTGCAATGACAAAGCTCTTGAAATCTCCAGTTAAGCGATCAAAAGACACAATAGACGCTATTGGATATGACGCGCAGCTACGCTTCTGCTTCCGAAGTGCAATAGGTAGATCCAAATCACCTGCCTCCTCATTTGGCCTCTGTACCACATCCTGCTCAGGGAAATCGTCAGATTCATCAATATTGATAATATTCTCAGAACATACCTCAGGCGAGCTAGATGATGAGCGATGACCATGAGCAGAAGCAGGCCTACGGGTATAGTGGAATGGCAATGGGGAAACATGAACGGTAACATGAGGTGGTGATGGTGGTGACATGTATATAGCTTCAGTAGTGTACGAGGATACCAACTGATCACCTGTAGAAGAGAAGTATATAACAGACTCGAAAAAACATCAGCACTAACGAGATTTCTCCTGCGCAATGGATCATAACACCTGTACCCCTTTTTCGTTCTGGAGTACCCGACGAAAACACACTTGACAGCCCTAGGAGAGCGCTTGTCAATCCCTGGAGACAACTGGTGGACAAAGGCAACCGAGCCAAACACACGAGGAGTGAGGGAGAACAATTCTTTGTCTGGAAAAACAAGGGAGAAAGGAATCTTCTCACCAAAGACAGACGACGGCATACGATTAATGAGATAACATGCCGTTAGAACAACATCGCCCTATAAAGAATGAGGGGCATGACTCTGTATGAGAAGCGACCTGGTGATATCAAGTAAATGATGGCGTTTCCTTTCTGCAACCCCATTTTGTTGGGAAGTATAGACACATGATGTTTGGTGGATAATTCCTTGAGTTGAAAAATAATTGGAGAGAGTATGAGTACAAAATTCCAAGGCATTATCACTTCTCACAATCTTTACATATGCAGAAAAGACATTACTATTGATGAAATTTATGATAATATTCCCCGCTTCAGATTTATTCTTTAACAAAAAGACCCAAGACACACGAGAGAAATCATCCACAATAACCATATAAAACATGTGTCCCTGATTATCAGGTACACGACTAGGACCTCAGATATCGACATGAAACAACTCAAACTTGGAGGTACTACTCCGACACTGACGACTGGGAAAGGTAGACCAATGGGGCTTTCCCAACTGACAAGCCTCACATTGGATGGACGTGTGAGGTGAAACCTGGGGTAACACACGACATATTTTCTGAAGCGGTAGATGTCCAAAGCGTAAGTGCCACATCAATGGGGAGATAGATCCAGCAGGTAGAGAGGATGCTCCGGCATAAGAGGTCCGACTGAGACGATATAGGCTGCCTTGCTCATAGCCATGCCCAATCACGTTGCCCGTAAGGATGTCCTGAAAAATGAGAGAAGATGGATCAAAAATTGCTCGACAATGTAAATCCTTTGTAAGTTGGCTAATGGACAATAAATTCATAGAGAAATCAGGTGCATGCAGCATATTCTTGAGGTGCATAGAAGGTGTCAGGCTAATCTCCCCCTGACCAGTGATAGGAGAATGCGTCCCATTGGCAATAACCACAGTACGGCCTGGATGGACCTGTCGGTAGGCTGTAAGTAGACCTTGATCACCACGCAGATGATGTGTGGCATCATAGTCCATAATCCACTCTAAAGTATCTGATCCACTGCTGCTAGTAAATGCATATGTGCTACCTGAGGTATTGGTAGATGCAGAAGCAGCAACATCGGGGTGACTATCAGAAGCAGGTACTGATGCAACTGGGCCAGACGGAGGAATAATGCCCTCAGACGGGCTACAAGGTCATCAAAGCGCTGATCTAGAGATGAAGCAGATGGAGGCTCAATCTGTTCAGCTACTCGTGTGGAAGCAGGAAATCCATGTTTGGAGTAGCACGTGTCTTCAGTATGCCTAGAACGGTGGCAAAAAGTGCATGATGACCGAACACGACCCCCTCTACCCCGAGGTCCACGACCACGAGACTGATGATGACCTCCACGACCTCGATTCGCTGCCATGGCTGAGGCGGTCTGATTTGCAGTGGATGATGGAATAGTAATATGGCTCAGTCTGTGAAATGCTTCCTCCATCGGAGGAATAGTGGAATCCGCCAATATCTGGAAGCGTGCAACCTCGTACTCTAGATCTAGAGCCGCCAGAAATACACCAACCATAGTGGCATTCCGGTAGGTCTTCTATTGCTCAGGAGTGGTTGTGAGAGGTATGGAGCTGTACAGTTTCTCAAACATTCCTCGTAAAGATGTGTACAATGAGTGTAGAGGTCGTCCATTCTTCTTGATAGTAAAGATGCCATGCTGGAGTTGCAGAATCTTCGTCTCATTCTTTGCCTGGGAATACATAGCAACCAGAATATCCCACATTGCTTTTGCAGTGGGCTGATGGAGAATATCATTGGCAATCTCAATTGCCAGGGTTCCTGATAGCCAAACCTTAGCATATGCATCATCTGCCTCCCATGAGGCATTGACCCCGGTCTCTCAGCAGGCTCTTCTTCGGTAAGAATGTGCTTATTACCGGTTGACTTCATCATACTCATGAACTGCATTGCCCACAGTTCGTAATTTGAACCATCCATCTTCACAATAGGCACTGGACCTCTGAAGGCGCATGTAGATGGGGTGTCTGCCTTGCTCTCTAACATTATGATAATGGAAGACTAGGGTAGTAGACTGAAGATATGATCGTCTACACGGATATTAACAGGTTTAGTTGCATGTGTAGACTCAAGCAACCAAACCCATTATCTTGGAAACGCGAGCGAGAGTCTCCTCTATTACAACGATACACTAGGGTTAGGCAAACCCTAGGATGTGGGACTGCTCACACTTCCTGTGATGGCCGATATGCACGTACAATACCCGATATTGGTGCACGCGCACGAGAAAAAGGCTGGAGTCGCACGCACGCTAGGGTCGTACGGTATATGCGCTAGGGCTGCACGATATCCGGGGGCTGCACGCGTACCGGACCCATGCACAGGAACACGCACAGGGACTGGCTGCGCCCAGACGTGCACAGGACTGACATCGTCGAGGCTAGGAACGGGCAGCGCGGGGCCTAGCGCGGCCGAGACCGGGGGCGGCGCGAGGTGGTGACGCGGGCGGCGTGAAGGGATCAAAGGCGGAGGCTAGGGTTAGGGTTTGGTTTTGAGAACTCCGATCTAGGACCGTCGCTTTGATACCATGTTGGAAAAAATAAGAGACTTGTTTATTCCATACGTCCTAGGCTCTCTTATATAGGAGAGTAGCCTATGGGTAAAATACATAAAGAGTCCAATGGGAAAAAGAAAATACGAAAAGGTACAAAAAATAATAAAATATATTTCTACAGGAACAATGGGCACATGCGACTGGGTAGAAGGAGGGGGTTGAGGAGGAGGTGGTCGTGGCGATGGTGGAACAACAAGCACATGAGGAGAAGGTGACTAACTCATAGGAGGGGGTGGCATGTAAACCTCATCATCAGAGTTTGATGAAGCCAACCTGTCACCTGTAGGAGAGAAATACATCACAGACTCAAAAAATGTGTCATTAGCACTGATATAGTATTTCATGCGCAACGGATTATAACACCGATATCCCTTCTGGGTCCTGGAGTACCCAACAAACACACCTTTGACAGCTCTTGGAGAGAGTTTGTCAAGACCTAGAATCAACTGATGAACAAAAGCAACAGAGCCAAACACACGAGGAGTAAGTGAGAACAACTCCTCAGGGAAAGCTATGGAGAAAGGAATTTTCTCACCCAAGACAGATGATGACATACGATTCACCAGATAGCATGCCCTAAGAACTGCATCTCCCCAAAACGAATGTGGAGGACGACTTTGAATGAGAAGAGTTCGAGTGACATCAAGTAGATGGCGATGCTTTCTCTCTGCAACACCATTCTGTTGAGAAATGTAAGCACGAGAAGTTTGACCATGCGTAGGTGCCAGGTGTAAGGAGAAACTGGTCTTGTTGCATGAGAAGATACGCCATCATAGGGAGTTCAGACCATGCGATAAAGACCACCCTTCTCACGACCACACCGAATCACTCTGCCCGTAAGAATGTCCTGAAAAACAAGAGATTATGGGTCAAAGATAGTTCTACAATGCAAATCCTTTGTGATCTGACTAATGGATAATAAATTCATAGAGAAATCATGAGCATGTAACACATTCTGCAGACACATCAAAGGCGTCAAACAAATCTCCTTCTGTCCGGTGATCGGGGAATGAGTCCATCTGCAATCACAACAGTTCTCCATGGTGGAACCTGTCTATATGCTGTAAGCTGATCTCTGCTCTGCATAAATGATGTGTTGCCCCAGAATCCATAATCCACTCAGTAATCTCAGATCCGTGACAGGATGTAAAGGCAAATATACTACCTGAAGTACTAGTCGTAGCAGACGTATTGGCAGATGCGAAGGCTGCTACATCTGAATGGCCTCTTGGAGATGGTGAAGAAGCAGGAGGCATGATATATCACAGTCTGGCTGCGAGATCATCAAACCTCTGATCTGAAGTAGGAGCAGTTGGAATCTCAACCTGCTCCGCTACACGGGCTGGTGCCGGAAAGCCATGCTTGGAATTGCATGTATCCTCGCTATGTCCTGGATGGTAACAATACGTGTAGGGCTGACGAGTGCGACCTCCTCTACCCCAAGGTCCGCGTCTACGAAAAGAAGAAGAGCCTCCTCTTGTTCGGGAGGCTGCCATCACCGAAGAAGTCTGGATAGTAGCTGTGGACGGAACAGTAATCCTGCTGAGCATGCGGAAAGCTTCCTCCATTGGAGGAATAGTAGCATCTGCTAGACTCTGGGAGCGAGAAACATCATATTTAGGATCAAGAGCTGCTAGGAATACACCAACCATGGTAGCTTTCCTATATGTCTTCTACTGCTCTGAAGTCACCGTGAGAGGAATGAAGCTGTGGAGCTTCTCAAACATCCCACGCAAGGATGTATACAATGAATGAATAGGCCGTTCGTTCTGCTTGATAGTGAATATATCATGTTGGAGTTGGAGGATCTTCGTCTCATTCCTCGCTTGATAATATGTTGCTGCGAGGATACCCTCATCGCCTTAGCAGTCGGCTGATGTAACACATCATTGGCGATTTCTATCGTCAATGTACCAAAGAGCCAAACTTTGGCATATGCATCATTTGCCTCCCATTAGGCGCTAACCTCTGTTTTCTCCACCGTCTCCTCCTCAGTAAAAATGTGTTTCTTACAATTAGACTTCATAAGGCTCATGAGCTGCATAGCCCATAGCTCATAGTTTGTCCCGTCCATTTTGACAATAGGCACTGGACCTCTGAAAGCGCTTGTGGCAGGTACATCGACTTTGTTTTCGGACATATTGCCGGATGTAGATAACTGGGTTTTGTAGACCAATGAATGAATGTCGACACAGACACACATGGATTTGAATGCATATGTAAACTTATGCCCCCAAATCCATCAAACTAAAACGGAGCCGGCGATGGTGGCGGAGATCGTGTCGCTCAGCAGCAGCTGGAGAGACAGCTTTGGCAGTCGTGGCGACTGATGAGACGACTGAGCAGCAATGGCCTGGAGAGGCAACTGCGGCACCGACGACGACGAGAGGAGGGGAGGGGCCGACGGTTGTGGCATCAGCATCAGAAAGTAGGGGAGGGGTGACAACGACGAGAGAGGGGGTGGGGATTTAGGGTTAGGATACGAAGCTTCGGTCTAGGATCACGGCTCTGATACCATGTTGGGAAAAATAGAAGAGTTGTTTATTCCTGGGAACCGTAGACTCTCTTATATAGAGGAGAGACCTATGGGTAAATTACATAAAATGAACATAAAGAAATGAGAATAACAGAAAGGTACATATGAACATAGAAATATCTCTACATGAATGCTAGAGAGTTTTTATCTCATGACTTTCTCTCTACCTTTCCTAGTCAAGGAATCAACCATCCAACCTTACATAGCCACACTTCTTAGCAGAATGTGGTGGCTATTCGTGCATTACTCATTCGTTACATTATTTCTGATATGTATTAGGCACACACGATTTTAATTGCTGCCTTCATAATCAATTGCATGCCCTCCATCTCTATTGAGGAGCAAATCCTCATAGAGGTATTGTTTCCAGGAAAACGAGTGTTTCCTATCTTTCACAAAGTTTTTGGTTGTGTTGCATTTATTCGTCTTATTGGCCCATGGAGGGGCAAACTTGCAGATGGGGCAGTTAAATGTGTTTTCTGGATATGCTAGGAATCAGAGGGGTATCGTTGTTATGACCTTCGGTTGCGTAAGCACTATATTAGTGCTGATTTGACATATTTTGAGTCCATCCTTTTTTCCTTAGTTAATGCCCGGGTATCTCCCCCATCATCCATGCCTATCACTACATAGGTTCCGAATCCTCTCCCTCGTACCCTCTATCATCAAGGTGAGTACTCCAAAAACTTTACGCTTAGCTACAGATTGATTGTCATATTATTGCAAAGACAGAGGGCGATACTGATACCATATCAGTTATAGACACCATTCCAGATACAAAATACATGTATCTCACACAACAAGCAGGGAGTCGCCTTAAGATCTTTATATTCCTATTGCGGCTAGGAAGCCTCATAAGCGTTGACAAGTACCTGCCTGGTCTCCAGCCCTGGCCTTCATTGTTTTCTCTGGTCTTGGACAATCCTATAGATAGTTTGCCAAAAACTGACGGCTACAGTTCTTCCCTGCACACTAGGGATGAAAATGGTCGGATACAGATACGAATATGGGTATAATCATATCCTTATCTATTTTAAAATACGATCATGAATGTGGATACGAATATTGACGGATGTGAAAAATGTGTTACCATATCCTTAAAAACGAATACGAATATAAAACGAATATGAATCAGATCCAAATAATAACATAAATATTTAAAAGATTAATTAAAATATCATGTTTAGGACGATTATACATAAAATAGATATACCGGTTATAGTAATTTCATAGCCATTATATCAACAATGATGAATGCAATCATAAAATATTGTTACTCATAGTTACATGTAAAAAACGAATATACGAATACGAATGCGAATATTAGTGAATGTCAAAGTGATATCTATATCCGCGTCCATTTTAAAATGAATACATGTATGAATGTCAAAATATGTATAAACGAATATGATAGCGGATTAGATATGAATATATTCACATTCGTTTTCATCCCTACACACACATTGAAGCACTTCATGAGTCCAGGTTGCGCCAGGCCATGGAGGAGGAGATGAGTGCTCTTATCTCTCGTGGTAAGTTGTAACTTGTGGATCCACACAAAGGGTGCTGAGTGATTGGTTTCATATGGGTATTTTTGGTAAAGTATAGTCCTGATGGCTCTGCGGCACATTATAAAGTCAGACCGGTGGTCAAAGGCTTTACACAAACATATGGTGTTGATTTTTTGACACCTTTTCTTCTTTGGATCGCCTATATGTTGTGAGGATTCTTGTGGCTGTGGCAGTTTAGATAGATTCGCCTCTTTATCAGCTTGCTGTGAATAATGCCTTTCTCTATGGTGATTTACAGGAGGTTGTTTACATTCAGCATCCCTCCAGCTTCAGGGTTCATGGGGAGTGCCAGAAGATGTGTTTTCTTAAGAAGGTTATTTATGGCCTTAAGCAAAGCCCCCATGCTTGGTTCCAGAAGCTATAAGAGATCCTCGAGAGCTTGGGACGCTCTATATCATCCTTGGACCATTCCTTGTTTGTGAAGAAAATAAGAAAATGTATTGCTACTGTAGAACTATGAAATGCGGAAGCGAATCAAATCAAGAACAAGAAAAGAACACTTGATGTTACGCGGAACCCTACTCCCTAAGGAGCGGGATGAAACCACGGGAGAACCGCCTCAAAGGGTTAATGTTGTATCTAACTTTCTCAATGGATACATGGGGTGCGTGGCTCTATATATAGCCCACAAAGGCACAAAACTCCCACCATCAGATGATGTGGGACTATACATATGAGCCATAAAAGACATCCTTCAACACTCCCCCTCAAGCTGGAGTATAAAATGCTCAACTTGGACAAACACAAAGAAGACAATCCCTAACTGATTACAAGACACTACAAGCAATATCAACTCGACGCACACACTATCAGTTGCTGTGGAGGACGTTGCTTCTCATGCCTTGCTGGCGAGGAAAAACAAGAGACTGGAGTGTGAACTGGCTCGAACTGAAATGAGTCTCCTTCCGGAAGAACTCTGACCCACAACATGTCTTCTTCACTGAAGACTGCTCCATCTCTCTGAAGGATCGAACAACAAATGAAAGCCGTGGGAATATCCATGTGGTGGAGTTCATGGTCATTGGAACTTGCTGTGGGAATATCCATGCATGCTGGAGTTCACAGTCACTGGACTTGCCGTGGGAATATCCATATACACTGGAGTTCACAGTCGCATGCTATGGGAATATCATGGTACTGGAGTTGACGGTCATTAGAACATGCCGTCGGAATATCCATACACACAGAGTTCATGGTCTCATGCCATGGGAGTATCCATATACCAGGAGTTCATGGTCAATGGAGAATGGAGCCAAAACAATGGTTCTCCCTTCGGGAGAACTCTAAACATAGGGTCACTCTAACTTAAAGTGCCTTAAATAGTGGTAGGGTCTTGAGACCGCTACTCAACACTTCCCCTTTCTCTCATACGGAAAAGGTATGGTATTCGATCAAGTTGGGAGAACAAATGAAGAAAGGGTCAAACAAAATATTTCAATTTTCCTTTTTTGTGCTCCTTTTTTTTGCGCAAATCATTTTTTTGTCGTCGTTTCTCCTTTTTTCGGCTATTCTCTTTTTTTATATGTTTTTTCAAGTCGTTCACTTCTCTTTTTTTATTTTTCTCTTCTTCTGTTTTTTTCTCACGTACGACTTCTTTTTGTACGTAGCCTTTTTTCACCAATTTTTTAAACTGTAGCTCGCTTGAGATCTCATCCTTTTGGGCTCCTTTCAATTTTTTAACCCCCCGTTGGGCCCAAGAACAATTATAGGCCCACTTTTCCCTTTTTTAACAACCTCTCTCCCTTTTTTTTGTTAGAATACATCCCTATTGGGCCCAATATATCCTTCCCTTCACTTTCCCCTTCTTTTTTTGGAATAGAAAAGTAGCAGGCTTGCTAGGCTTGGAAATTACAGTAGCCCTCCCTCATTTAGAAAGGATGTCGGGGATGCCCCTTCTCTATTCGCAAGATTAGGGTTCCCCGAAGGGAATCCATCGATGTTGCTGCTACTCTAGGAAGGAGGAGCTCCTCCTTTCCCCCATGTAGTTGGGAGGCCGCCGCCGTTGCTTGGAGATACTCTGGAGAAGGTGCACCACCATCGTGGAGGAGATGCAACATGGCTGAGAGATCTCCACAGGGCACATGCCGCCTGTAGCTGTAGGTGGACACACAACCTGATGTTGGGTTGTCTTGAGCTTCTTTAAGGGCTGCGAGGAGTCTTCAGGGCACTGCCACAGATCTGGACTAGGGCTGCGAGGAGTTGCAGACCTCCTGGCGAAGGTTCTAGGCCCCTTGGCGATGATTCTAAGGCTGGCAAGGCTCCTGTCGGCAGAGGTTCTAAGGCTTTGCCGGTGGCTCGGGAAGGTTCCCTTGCTCTTGACGAAGGTGATGGAGCACCTCTTAATCCTTGTGAGGTGCTTTAACAAGACCGAGTCCCTTACGCGGGGCCTAGTTATTGGAAATCTGGGACTGCTCTGTGCCATCGTTAGTTGATGGTAGTTGCTGGAAATCTGGGGCAGAAGTCATGGCAAAGTCATGCATGCACTTGCAGCATCAATCCTCGAGGGCTAGAGAAAACTTAGATACATCATAAGTGTTAGAGATTACCATATATTGTTGTTTCTTTATTTGTCTCTATTTCTTTATGCACTGTTTCCTTATGTATCACTGTTTCCTTAAATATTGTTTCCCTATGTAACCCACAAGGGTATTTATGTAAGTTCTCTTCTGAGCACCCTAGGGTTTAGTCCTATATAAGGACCCCTAGACCTCACAGAATAAACACACAATATTCTTCTCTTCTTTTGGTATCAGAGCGACGGTCCTAGACCGGTGTTCTGATCTAATATTCCTCTGCCACCGCCCGCCCCTTCTCCCTCCCTCCCCTCCCCTCCACGACGCCCAACAGGAGCCCCGCGCTAGGCATGCGCCCCTGCGTCTTGGGCCCCTCGCCCTAGGCCCCCTGCGCTCGAAGTAGTCCACATGATACAACCCCCAGGTTACGAAGTCGATGGGGAGTATGTATGCCGACTTTACAAAGCCATCTACGGACTAAAGCAAAGTCCAAGAGCTTGGTTTGATAGACTGAGTACAGAAATTGGCACCATGGGCTTCCAGAGGACTACGTTTGACTATTCGGTTTTTGTCAGGAGACGGCAGACTGATACTGTAATTCTTGCTGTATATGTAGATGATATAATTATTACTGGAGATGATGACCAAGGGATACTAGAAACCAAGGCTTTGTTGCAAAAAGTATTCGTCACCAAGGATCTTGGACAACTTCGTTATTTTCTAGGCATAGAAGCTCTACGTACTAAGAAAGGCTTACATATGTCGCAGAGGAAATACTGCCTTGATATACTAACTGAGGCAGGACTACTTGGGTGCAAACCCTCAGGAATTCCAGCAGAGCCTAGAAAACACTCTACATCCAATGATCCTCTCTTTGAAGACACTACACAATATAGGAGCCTGGTTGGCAAACTTCTATATCTTACAGTTACTAGACCTGATATATCCTATGTTGTAAGCAAAGCCAGCCAATATATGGAGAAACCATGCTACAACCATTGGCAAGATGTTCTTCAAATCCTTCGCTACCTAAAAGACTCGCCAGGACGAGGAATCTTCTATGGGGCAAATGGTCACACAAATCTCACTGCATATGTTGACGCTGATTATGCAAGCTCTCCTGAAGACCGTCGATCTGCAACTGGATATGCCATAATGGTAGGAGGAAACCTGGTTGGTAGGAGAAGCAAGAAACAAGCAGTTGTTTCAAGATCTAGTGCTGAAGCTGAATATAGAGCAATGGCTCAGGCTACATGTGAGATCACGTGGTTGCTCACTTTTCTACAAGAACTAAATGCTGCTACATCCACTCCTATTCCCTATACTGTGACAACAAGTCAACTACCTACATTGCTACCAATCCTGTGTTACATGAGAACAAAACATATTGAGATTGATTGTCACTTTATCAGAGATGCTGTACGAGGAGGGCAGATAGCCACGCCGCACATTCCAACAGATCTTCAACTTGCTGATATTTTTACCAAGGCAGTTACTAGGAAGCGGCTTTTCTGGATAACTTCCAAGTTGAGCATGATTGATGAATATGCTCCAACTTGAGCGGAGTGTTAGAGATTACCGTATATTGTTGTTTCTTTATTTGTCTCTATTTCCTTATGCATTGTTTCCTTATGTATCACTGTTTCCTTATGTACTGTTTCCCTATGTAACCCCACATGATTATTTACGTAAGTTCTTCTCTGAGCACCCTAGAGTTTAGTCCTATATAAGGACCCCTAGACCTCACAGAATAAACACACAATATTCTTCTCTTCTTTTCTCCACAATAAGCATGGAGAACAATGCCCACAATTTGGCCTTGGGATTAAGGTTTCAGTTTGGAACCCTAGTTTCCTTTGACAATCTCAAGCAGAAAAGAAACATAATCTCCATCATGAAAAATAATTTTTATGAACAAAATCAGAACTGAAACTTCAAAAAATCAATACGCATAACCGAATGGCTCTGATACCATGTAGAAATATGAAAGCGAATCGAAGCAAGAACAAGATAAAAGAATGCTTGATTTTACATGGAACCCTACTCCCTAAGGAGCGGGATGAAACCACAGGAGAACCACCTCAAAGGGTTGATGTTGTATTTAACTTTCTCAATGGATACATGGGGTGTGGGGCTAGCCACACCAAGCCACCAAACTTCCTCCATCACACGATTCCTCTGGGTCATCACAAGACCTCGCTGGTTCTTGGCAAATTCCAATTCAAGGAAGTAGCGTAAACTACCAAGGTCCTTGATCACAAACTGCTGACATGGGAAATCCTTGGCAACCTGAATGCCCTACTCATCCTCCACTGTAACAATGATTTCATCAACATAGACAAGAATGATAACTATACCTCTCTGAGTCCTGTGCACAAATAGAGAGTGATCAGCAATCGATCACACAAACTCCTGTTGCTCTATCAAGTCAGAGAGCTTCTGGAACCATGCTTTTAGACTCTGCTTAAGGCCATAAATACCCTTGTGTAACATGTAAACCTTTTGACACTCTCCCTCAACAGTGAACCCAGGTGGCTGCTGCATGTAGACCTCCTCCTGTAGATCACTATATAGAATAGCTTTCTTCACATCAAGCTGATAGAAGGGGCCAATCTCCTGTCACAACAACAGACAGAAGGATACACAGAGTAGAATGTCTGGCAACTTGAGAAAAAGTATCATGATAGTCCACCCTATATATCTGGGTGAACCCACGTGCCACAAGTCTCGTCTTGTAGCGATCCATTCTACCATCTACACGATGCTTCACAACACCCACTTGCACCCAACAATAGATGCGCCAACTGGAGCTGAAACAAGGCTCCAAATGCCCACTTGACTGTAGCGCGGCCATCTCCTCCTTCATGGCTAGACGCCACTGACTGTCCTGAATAGCCTCCTGATATGTCCGTGGTATCTCCACAGTTGATAGTGCCAAGGTAAATCTTCTGAATTCCTCTGAAAGTCCGCTCTCAAGAAAACATGGGTTGCAAGAGGATATATAACACACGTACGTCTATGCTTTCGCAGAGCAATCGACACATCAAGATCATCTGCCATGTCCTAAACCTGTAAGTTTCCCTCTTGAGAGGGTATCTGCTCATCCTATAGTAACTCCTGTTATACCAACAACTTAGTACTGCCATCATTAGAAATAATGTGCTCATTACGTACCTGGGGCGTGCTAGATGATGGGGAAGACCTGTGAGTAGGGGGAGCATAGCTAGACATGCGAGTAAACATACAGGACGGAAATTGATTCACTTTAGGTGGTGGTCCAGTTTCAGCCACGGGAGCAGGTGGAGGAGCATGAGTAGTTACTTTAGATGGTGGTAATGGTGGACTGGACGGTGACTGAGCAGGAGTAGGTGTAGGTGGTGGTAGGATTGTAGGAGGTGAATACTTGTAGATATCGTCATCAGAGTCTGAAGGGCTAGGCTGTCACATGTAGGAGAGAAATACACGACACACTCAAAAAATGTAACATCAGCACTGAAAAAGTATTTCCGCTGAAGCGGATCGAAGCAACGGTACCCCTTTTGGGTACGAGAGTAGCCAACAAAGAACACACTTGACAGCTCTGGGGAAGAGCTTGTTACGACCAAGAGAAAAATCATGAACAAAGGCTACAGATCCAAACACACGAGGTGTAAGGGAGAATAGATCCTTCTCGAGAAACACAATCGAGAAAGGATCTTTTCTCCCAAATAGAGGAATGCATGCGGTTCATTAAGTAGCAAGCAGTGAGAACCGCATCACCCAAGTAAGCGTGAGGAGCACGACTCTGAATCAACAGGGTTCTGGTCACATCGAGTAGGTGACAGTGTTTGCACTCGACAACATCGTTCTGCAGATGTATGGGTAAACGTTGTGTACAATGTCAAGAGACCTGAGAAACTCAGGTGAGCCATCAAAGACATCCGTCAACAACTACCATGTTTGTCGATGTTGATGATATTGGTCTTACACACGACGACTCAAACGACACTGTTGATGTGAAGAGATTGTTGGCAGAAAGGTTCGTCATCAAGGACCTTGGTCCATTGAGATACTTTCTTGAGATAAAGTTTGCTTTCATCAAGCGAGGTTTTTTTATGTCTCAGAAGAAGTATGTTATTCACTTGAGGCATGAAGTTGGTATGCCATGATCTAAACCTGCTTGGATTCCTATGGATCCCAAATCATGTCTGTATGAGACAAGTAAGGTTAGTGACACCTTCATATACATGCGTCTGGTTGGCAAGTTGCTATTTGACCATTACCAAACTAAATATCTCTCTTATTGTTGGGAAGCTGGGTATGTTCATGAACTATCCTACTCTGGTTCATTTTGACGTTGCTATGACGGTACTTAGATACATTAAGTTTGTTCCAGGGAAGGGACTTTTGTTGGCCAAAGATGCCTTTATGAACCTTGTGGCATATTCTGATGTTGATTATGAGGGATGATTAGTTGATAGAAAGCCAAGTACCGATTTCTGCACTTATCTGGGAGATAATATGATTATATGGAGGAGCAAAAGACATGCTGTAGTTTTCCAATGCTGAGAGTGAGTATATGGCAATGACTCATGTTGCTGTTGATTTGGTATGAACTAGGGCAGTTTTGATTGACTTACATATTACTGATCTTTACTTTGATTATGGACGAGTTGACAAATCACATTCAGGATGAGTTACCTTGGTGTATGTTATTTGCTGATGATATTGTGTTGATTGACGAGACTAGAGATGGAGTAAATGAGAAGCTTGAGGTTTGGAGACATGCATTGGAGACTAAAGGTTTTCGTATAAGTAGGGCTAAGATGGAATATATGGAATGCACCTTTGATGGAAGCAATGGTGAAGGAATCGAGGTGAAGATTGGTGACGATAACATTCAGAAGAGAGATTCTTTTAGATATATGGGATCTATTTTGTAACATGATGGGGAAATTGATGGAGATGTTACTAATAGAATAAATGCAGGCTGGCTAAAGTGGAGAGGAGCCTCCGTTGTTCTCTGTGATGAGAAAATTCCTTTAAAAATTAAAGGAAAGTTTTACAAAGCAGCCGTGAGACCTGCTATGCTTTATGGTTCTGAATGTTGGCCTGTGAACCATAGACATGTGCAGAGAATGACTGTAGCAGAAATGAAAATGCTAAGATGGATGTGTGGACATACACGTAAAGATCGGATTCAGAATGATGCGATCAGAAAGAAAGTTGGTGTAGCTCCGATCGAGGATAAGATGCGAGAAAACCGCTTAAGATGGTTTGGTCATTTGCAAAGAAGGTCAACTGATGCACCGGTTAGGAGATGCGAGTGTTGGGATGTTGAGCCGGCTAAGAGAGGGCGAGGACGGCCCAAGAAGTGTTGGAAAGAGACTACACGAAGGGATCTTAGTTTTTTGGATATAAGTCCAAGATTGACCCAAGATAGCTCTGAATGGAGGCGAAGAATCCATGTAGCCGACCCTACTTAATTGTGGGAAAAGGCTTTGTTGTTGTTGTACATATTACTGATCTTGGTGTGATGGAGCTTAGATGTGACAATCGAGGAATTTTGTATATTGTAGACAATCCCATGTTTCATGAGTGTACAAAACATGTTAAGATTAATTGTCTCTTTACTCGAGATCTGAGTCAGAGAGGGTTGTTACAGACTGTAGTAGTTACTTCAGAGGATCAAACTGCTAATGTTTTCACTAAGCCTCTATGGTGCCTCCAGTTTGAATGTTGCTGCAGCAAGATGAGCATGATTGATATATATATATATATATATATATGCTCCAGCTTGAGCGGGAGTGTTAGAGAATATGATTGAGAAGATGGTTACTATGATTAAGAAGATGATTGATACTATTTTTCTTTAGTATTTGCCAGTTTTGTACTATCTAATATTTCGCTCTAGACTTTACATATATATAAAGAGCACGCGGCTTAGTAATAAGATTTCCAATTCTTCTTGTAGAGATATTATTATATCTATGAACTGTTTTCATAGTTTATATTATTTCTTCCATCTTATGTAATTTACATATGTGCTTCTCCTCTATATAAGAGAGACATATGATTCTTTGGAATATAGATTTTGATCTTTTTCCTAACACGATATCGAATCGACGGTCCTAGATCGGAGTTCTCGTACCCAAGAAAAACCCTAGCCCCCACCCTTCGCCCCTCCTCCTGTAGCGCCGCCAGCGGCACCCACCACCACCGCTAGTAGCTCCCACCGCCGCCGCCTTCGCCCGCGGCATCAGACACCTCCGTCGCTCTCTGCGACTTCCACCATTGCTTGTTGCCTGCGGCTGCTGCCTATTGCCGCATCTTCTTCCACTAGCAGCTGTATTTTGCAGAAGAGGTCGTTGATCAGATTTTACTTTGATTATGGACGAGTTGACAAGTCACATTCATGATGAGTTACCCTGATGTTATTTACTGATGATATTGTATTGATTGACGAGGCTAGAGATGGAGTAAATGCAAAGCTTGAGGTCTGGAGACATGCATTGGAGACTAAGGGTGCGTTTGGTTGGTGGGTTAAGGCGGGTTAAACTGGTAGAGGGTAACCCGTTTTTGTGTTTTGGTGTTTGGATAGAGGGTTAAACTGGGGGTGGGTTAGAAGTAGGTTTGGGGTGATATGATTGTATTGAAGTTTGAAAAAGTGAGTAGTTATTGTGATGTGATTGTATTAAAGTTTGGAAAAGTGAGTAGAAGTGGAGTAGTTTATAATTTTTATATGATATGATGGTATAATATATTATTTTTTGATAAGATTGATGATGTAAAATTAATTTATTTAATTTTTTAAAAAGGAATAAAGTGGGGCCCACGGTGAGAGAGGGGGATGTGGGTTAAGGGGGGTAAACCCCCCTAATCCGCCGGCAACCCTTGTGCCGAACGGCTCCTAAAGGATTTCGTATAAGTAGGGCTAAGACGGAATATATGGAGTGCACCTTTGATGGAAGCAATGGCGAAAGGGCCTTGTGCTATCTTATATTAAACCAAAAATCAAGTCACCAAAGGGACTTCTTACGACCAACTTTGAGAAGAATGTGGGTAAATGGGCATTTATAGCATCTAAGTATAACAAGAGGAGTGTTTGAGTTGTCTTTGTATAATAGGTTAATGAGTCGAGAGTAGGGATCTATAAATACTATGGGACTACATATGAGACCCGTCCTTCCTTTTTTTCATTATGTAAGAAAGTGAAGGCAGCCCTAGGTTCTGTGAGCACTAGGATCTGCCCCTCCCACGATATTTTCCCCTTCAGTTGAGAAGCGTTTCCACATAAATCCTTGTGTAGCGGTGTTTATATTTCTTTACTTTTTACAAGATTAAATTAATACACCCCCTTGTGTTAAATCACATGTAAAGTTGTAACCCCCCCCCCCCCCCCCATGAGGTCCATATGAGTACAATGTTTGCAATTTGTTCTGAAGTTTTCTCATTTGAATGAACTTTGATCACCAAATATATATATATATTTGTGCTTTGATTTCTGAATGTTTTGCTATGCTTCGACAATTCTTATTCGATTTATGTTGTTGCATACTCCAACTTGACAAATCTAAACACTGCAGGAAAAATATCTCGGGCAGAACTGGTCAGCTTTAGTGATAGGAAAAGACATCTCATCTTTCCTGGAGAGAAGCTTGCTCAAGGAAGAAATTTCCTCAACATGCTTCCTAGAGACGATTCATTCATGGTTAATAAACTTGTATGGTGCAGTGTAGCTCGAGGAATGCCATTATCTGGTGAATATCTTTCTTCAAGTTTTATTGGAAAAGCTCTTGAGCACAGACTATGTAACGACAATGTCAGAAAAAGATTATCTGGGAGGACAGAGTGCTTCTTGTCGTCACGTACACCTTCGAGCATCTTGTTTGGGTTGAGAAAGCCATATAAACTTGTAGTAACAGATAATATCAGCAAACAGAATGCACACCATTTGGCAATTCGGACACGTGCTAACTTCCAGCCAGATGGCTTTGCAGGAGCTCAAGCGGATTCCTTTGAAATTCCAAATGAAGCTATATTATTGGATGGAAGTGTGCAGAAGATATCAAATTGGTGGGAGCAATTTCCAAAACGTTGGTTGATTGTGGTCCTTTGCTTTTTTGCATTTCTCCTGTGCAACATGGACCGTGTAAGTTGTCCTTTAGCAGTTGAAAGTTGTCCTCCCAGAATTCTTCTTTATATTTGATGAAACAAAACAGACTACAACCTAGTATTTATGAAATTTGTAGATGGCCTCTTACATCGGCGAGAGAGCCTATATTCATTTTCCAAGAATTATCTTCCGTTTCAAAATTCTTACTATTTGTAGAAGACTAGATTTATTTAAAAAGGGACACATCCATGGACAGCACCTTTAAGATCTTTGCGTCAATCTATATTGGAGGCATAATACATTGTGGTTTACATCAAGATTCTCTCAATATAGTCGAACATTTCAAATGGTTTATATTTTTTGACATTTTCTTCAAAATGTGATGTAGGTAAATATGAGCATTGCCATTCTCCCTATGTCGTCTGAGTTCAACTGGAGTCCTGCAACTGTTGGTTTAATCCAGTCATCATTTTTCTGGGGTTACTTGCTTACTCAGGTTTGTTTAATTTATGTGCCCATTCAAGCGCTCATTTGTAAATGTTGCACATCCTTTGCAATATGTCGACTTTTTTTTGTTTCCATTATGACACTATACACTCTATTGTTTTATTCATTAGGAAGATTTAACTCTGATTTCTGATGAGATGAACCTATCTAACAAATAGAAAGTTGCTTTTTCCAGCACTCTTTCTGTCAAACTTTCCTGATTGCCTTTCTCTTGAATTATATTCCAGTGGCTGAACATAGCCGAGCTATTATGAAGTTTCACGTCATTATTCATTAGTAAGGGTACCCTTGGCACAAGGGCAATGGCTGCTGCCATATCTATATGAGGTCATGGATTTTAGTTGCATAAACTTTATCTTGAAACAAATGCAGTCTGCGTAATAATAATCACTATAAATATGTTGAAAATGCTAATTTGGAATGGAAAACACATTCAATGATAATACTAGAACATTATTTATGCGGCTTGAGACAGTCAACGACGAATATCTTGTTCCACGGAGAAGTGGCTCAATAGCTGGGTATTGACCCGTCTAAAGCTGTAATACAAGTACCTATTTGTTGGCTCTGTTGGTGGAAATGAGCAATCTGTTTATTCCATAGAACCCTTGCTCTCTTATATAGAGAGGACCCATGGGTAAATTACATAAGAGGTTATCGGAAAAATAAAAATAGAGAAAATGATACACCGACTACCTAATATTCTATACATTCCCCCTCAAGATGGATCATAGATATCAATCATGCTCAGCTTGGAAGAACATCTCTGGAAAGGTCCTCTGAGCAATGGCTTGGTGAAAATGTCGACAGTCTGCTCCTCTGAACTAACATGTGAAGTAGAAATCAAGCCCTTCTGGATCATATCTCTAGTGTAGTGGCAGTCTACGGCAATATGTTTTGTTCTTTCGTGAAATGTTGGATTATTGGCAATGAACAAAGCAGCTTGATTGTCACACTGTAGCTGCATGGGTAGAGGTACATCTATATGCAAGTCTTCTAGTACAACTCGAACCCACATCATCTCCGTGCTTGCTTGTGCCATGGTCCTATATTCAGATTCAGCACTAGATCTCACCGCAACAGTTTGTTTCTTACTTTTGCAAGAAACCAGAGAGCTACTCACAAAAACTGCAAAGCCTGAAGTAGACTAACGATCCTTAGGACATCCTGCATAGTCTGCATCTGCACAAGCCGAAATAGATAAATCTGTGTTCTTTCTAAACAACAATCCTGAGCCTGGAGAAGACTTTAGATACCTTAGTATCATGTATATAGCATCCATATGTACCTGTCTTGGCTGCTCCATGAATTGACTAACTTGACTTACTGCAAAAGCAATACCGGGTCGGGTTATAATGATGTAAAGAAGCTTACCCACCATATCTCTATATCTTCTCTTGTCCACCTCTTCAGTATCGTTGTCATATACTTTCATACTTGGATCCATAGGGGTGCTTGATGGTTTACATCCAACCATGCCTGTTTCAACCAGCAAATCTATAATATATTTCCTTTGGCTCTTTAGCAAACCCTGTGCATTCCTGGCAAACTCCAGCCCCAGAAAATATCATAGAGTACCAAGATCCTTCGTGACAAACTGACGGCCCAAAAATGCTTTTGCCATTTCTACCCCCTGAGCATCATCTCCTGTAACCAGAATATCATCAACATATACCATGATGACAACCGTACCTCTAGAAGTCTTCTGAATGAACAACGAGTGATCCACATTCGATCTTTTGAATCCCTGTCGTTCAATTATGTGGGAAAGCTTCTGGAACCACGCCCTTGGGCTCTGTTTAAGGCCATATATCACCTTGTGAAGTCTACACACCATATGATTCTCCCCCCTCAGCAGCAAACCCCGGTGGCTGCTGCATGTAGACTTTTTCCTGCAAATCGTTATACAAGAATGCATTCTTGAGATCAAGTTGAAATATGGACCAGTCAGGTACCACAACAACAGATAGAAGAATGCGAAGAGTAGAGTGACGAGCCACCGAAGAGAATGTATCCAAATAGTCCACACCATATGTTTGAGTAAAGCCTCTCGCCACTAGCCGTGCCTTGTACCGGTCAATGCTCCTATCTGCATGGTACTTCACTGTGAATACCCATTTGCAGCTAACAATAGATGCACCGGATAGAGCAGTAACCAAGCTCCATGTACCCCTGGACTGTAAAGCAACCATTTTTTCTTCCATAGCCAACCTCCAGCAGTCAATTTTCATAGCATCCTGATAATTCCGTGGTATCTCCACGGAAGACAAAGCCGCAGCAAATCGCTGGAAATCTCCTGTGAGACGGTGAAAGGAAACCTAGGAAGCACGGGGATAAGACGCGTAAGTCCGTTTCTGCTTCCGAATAGCAATAGGGACATCAAGATCATCATCCAATGTACTCGATGGTGCACACTCCTCCTGCAAAGAAGAATCCTGCACATGCACACTATCCGACCCATAGTTAGTAATAGCATCTGAACATACCATAGGCGTGATGGATGATTGACGTGCCGCCTGAGCAAGACCTGACCGGCGTGTATAGAATTTAGGTAATGGCATGATAGGTGGTTGTGGTGGTGGTGGTGGTGGCGTGACGACCGGGACAGGAATGGACAAAGGTGGACTCAGGCTAGGAGGAGGAGGAACATTGACGTCATCATTAGATGTGGAAGAGGCCAACCTGTCACCTGCAGGGGAGAAGTACATAACTGACTCAAAAAATGTAACATCAACATTGACAAAATATTTCCTCTTTACATGGTCATAACAACGGTAACCCTTCTGAGTCTGAGAGTAACCCACAAAGACAAACTTGACAGCTCTAGGTGAGAGTTTGTCAAGTTCAGGAGATAAGTGGTGAATAAAAGCAACATCACCAAAGACACGAGGTGTAAGAGAAAATAATTCATTCTCTGGAAAAATAACAGAAAGAGGAATTTTCTCACCGAGTACATAGGACGGCATACGATTGATAAGGTAGCAGGCTGTAAGAACATCATCCCCCCAAAAGGTGATATACACACAACTCTGGATAAGCAGGGTTCGAGTAATATTATGGAGATGACGATGTTTTCGCTCTGCCACTCCATTCTGTTGAGATGTGTAAGCATAAATGGTTTGATGAATAATATCTTTGGACGAAAAGAAATGGGAGAGAGATCGAGTACTGAATTCCAATGCATTATCTGTACGAATATATTTGACAGAAGAGGAAAAAACATTCTCCACTTCAATTATAAGATTTCTAATAACGTCTCCTGCTTCAGATTTATTCTTTAAAAGAAATACCCACAATACAAGAGAGAAGTCATCAACTACTACAAGATAGAACCTGTGTCCTTGATGATCAGGAACACGACTCAGACCCCAAATATCAACATGAAATAATTCAAAAGGAGAGCTACTGCTCCGATACTGACGACTAGGGAAGCTAGCTCGATGATGCTTTCCCAACTGACAGACTTCACATCGAAACGACGAACTTGGAGAAATCTGAAGCAAGAGATGATGCAGCTTTTGAAGCGGGAGGTGACCAAAGCGTAGATGCCAGGTGTACGGAGAGACTAATCCGGCTGAGTAGGAAGAGACGCCAGCATATGAATTCCGGACCAGACGATGGAGACCATTCTGCTCAGAGCCACAACCAATCAACCTGCCCGTTAGTATGTCCTGAAAAATAAGAAAAGATGGGTGAAATATAGCGCGACAATGCAAATCCTTTGTAATCTGACTAATAGACAGTAGATTCATGGAAAACTCAGGAGCATGTAGACCATTATGTAAATGGATGGACGGTGACAAGGCAATCTCCCCCTGTCCAATGATGGGGGAATGAGTCCCATCAGCTACGAGCACTGAGCGTCCATGTGGAATGTCTCTGTATGACTTAAGTCTATCTCTGTCGCGGCAGAGATGATGGGTTGCACCGGAGTCCATAATCCAATCTGAGAGATCATGACAAGATGTAAAAGCAGAAGCACTATCTGAGGTAGTGGCAGCGACAGACGTACTGGCAGATGCTGAAGCAGCATATCTGAAAATCCTCATGGAGAATCTGTAGATGGTTGAGGCATAATATCGCGCCACAAGCTCCTCAATCCGGTGATCTGAAGTGGATGCCGAAGGAGATGTAACATGCTCAGCTACTCACGCCGATGCTGGAAACCCATGCTTAGAATAGCATGTATCCTCGGAGTGACCTGTGCGATGACAGAAAGTGCATGGTTGGCAAAAACGACCTCCTCGGCCACGAGGTCCACGCCCACGAAAGGAAGACTGACCACCTCTCCTTCTCGACACAACCATCACCGAAGGTGGTGGGTTAGAAGTGCTGGAAGGAACAGAGATGCGGCTAAGCCTCCGGTAAACTTCTTCCATAGGAGGAATGGTAGCATCAACAAGTATCTGAGATCGGGCTACCTCATACTCAGGATCAAGTGCTGCTAGCAGTACCCCCACCATGGTAGCATTCCGAAAGGTCTTCTGCTGCTTAGGGGTAGCCATGAGGGGTATAGTGCTATAGAGTTTCTCAAACATCCCCCTCAGGGATGTATACAAAGTGTGAAGCGGTCGCCCATTCTGCTTCATCGTGAAAATGTCATGCTGGAACTGTAACACCTTGGTCTCATTCCGCACCTGTGAATATGTGGTGGCCAGTATATCCCACATCGCCATAGCGGTGGGCTGATGGAGGACATCGTTGGCAATCTCCATCAACAACATGCCTGACAGCCAAACCTTGGCATATGAATCATCAACCTCCCACGAGGCATAGATCCCAGTCTTCTCTGTCGGCTCTTCCTCGGTAAGAATATGCTTCTTACCATTCGACTTCATGAGACTCATGAACTGCATCGCCCAGAACTCATAGTTCCTCCCATCCATCTTGACTATTGGCACTGGACCTTTGAATGCGCCTATGGAGGGCATATCGACTTTGTTTTCTGACATGTCGGCGGAAACGAAGAACTAGGGATTGTAGACGAGAAACAAGTGTCTACATAAACTCAATCCATGGAGAGAGAGAGGTCGACGGAAGAAGGGGCGCCGGCGGTGGAAGTCCCCTACGTTGGAGAGAAGGTCGGCGACGGAGAGCCGGCGGTGGAGGGACGACGGTGGAGGACCGACGGCGGCGGGAGAAGGGGAGGAGCGGAGTGGGTCTCTCCCATACTGGCTTAGAGAATGGGATCTCTATTCTGGAGTCCATATGAAACCACATGAAAACCCTAGCACATAATGGCACGGTGAATGTGATCTCTACTCTGGAGTCCCTATGGATCACATGAAAACTCTGAGACCGAAAACAAAGATGGGGACCAAAAAATTGATCGCATACATGTGCGAATCAAACTGAAGACTCGGAATCTAGACGTCGAATCTGAATCTAAAATCTGTGGAGTCTGAACAAATTAAGGCATCTGGACTGGAATCTGAATTGGCATATGGACTGGAGATCTGCAATCTGAATGTGAACTGGAGTCTGAATTGTCAGAGTAATAATGCCATACACAATACCCCCCCTTTCTCCTATACTTGTCGGAAAACAATGCTGCCGATCAAGTTGGGAGAAGACATGAAGATGTGGAAAACATGAATCGAAAGATTTTTTTCTATGGCTTTTCCTTTTTTTGTTTAAATAGTTGTCTCTCTCTCTCTCTCTTTGTTTTTGAGCCGTTCATCATCATTTTTACGACTTTTCTCTCTTTTTTTCCCGCGTACGGTTTTTTTGTACGCACCTTTTCTACTTTCTCCTCTTTTTCCCCCTTTTTTTAAACAAAACTTGGCCCAAATAGGGGGTCCAAAAAACTTAGTCCAATTGGGCTTACAAAAAAAGCGGGCCTCCCCATTTTTTTAAAATTAACTCTGGCCCTTCCTCCCCTTTTTCTAGCCCAACTTTGGGCTCTTTTCTTTTTTTTTAACACGACCCAATGGGCTAAATCTTCACCAGAAACTCTATTAATGCTCCCAAACCCCTTCCACCAAAGGCACTTGGAGAGGAGGACATCTCGTCACTGCGCCTCGGGGGTTCCCAATCGGGGAAGCCCAAAGCATACCAAGGAGGAGCGTCGCCGCCGTGGTGTTCGGCTGGAGATGGAGATTGGCACCGCTCATCTGTTGATCGGTTCTATGCCTGCCTGATGTATGATCGAGAAAAAAAAGATGTCGCCTGGACGCGATGCAGAGAAAGTGTGGGGGTCGCTGTGTATCGCTTCGTCGTTGAAGGATACGACCAGAGCTCCGCCTAACGCTGCTCCTTTCACGCCAATGCCTCTGAACTGGAGATCGAGAGAGTAGCCTACACGCCTAAGGAGCTGATCTTGCTCGGTAAGGTCTCGGGCTTGAAAATCAACAGAGATAAATTAGAGTTTGTACCTTTTGGTTTGGAAGCAGAAGAGATCATCAAATGTACCTAGGGGAGCAATCTATCGATGTGTTACCTGGGTGTACCTCTAGTGGCTGGGAAGATGAAGTTGGTCAACTGGCTACCGATGATTGAGAAAATGGAACAGAGATTAGTAGGGCGGAAGTTGGCCTGTTTAATTAAGAGGTGGCATACTGGTATTGCTGAAGTCGGTTCTTTATGCTATTCACATTATCTTTATCTCTTCGAGGATGCTTCCGGTCGGTGTGAGAAGGGGACTTGAGAGCATTATGAGGAAATTCTTTCTTCCTCCGGGCTGACAAACAGATTTCCTTTGGTGGACTGGAAGACGGTCGCAATGTCGAAAGATGATGGGGGCCTAGGTGTACGCAACTTGGAAGGGATGAACAAGGCTCTACTCTGCAAGTGGATTGCTAGTATCTGGGGATTGTGACAGTCTGGATTTCACTCTTATTCGCAAAATCTATGGATCAGGGTGTTCCTTTCCATGCATAGCGGACCTTGGTGTGACACCATCGTACTTTTGGAGAGGCATATATGGTGTAATTCAGGGAATCCATTCGTTTATGAGGCACGTGCTTGGAGACGGTAACGACTTCAAGTTCTTGAATGATGATTGGTGTGAAGGTGGGACTTTGGGAGTTTGCTTCCCAAGGTTGATGGTTTTGGTCACTAATCATGATGCATTGGTGGTCGAGGTCTGGGACGAGCACAACTTGTTCTTGCAGTTTAGGTTTGAGCTTTTAGATCATCGCCTGGTGGAGTTGATAACGATGCTTGAACAACTTGAGAGTGTGGTGGGGCCCACTGATGGGAGAGATTGCTGGAGCTAGCATGCTGGAAGTTTCTCGGTGAGGAAAGCTTATAGAGCTCTAAAGGGAACTACGACCTTTGTCCCTAGAGGATGTGAAGCGGATTGCAGAAGAATTTGGAAATGGAAAGTACCACCTCACGTAAAGGTATTCCTTTGTGTTGGAGTATTCGTTTGTGCGCCCATTGAGTTGTAACAGGGTAAATGGATCATGGAGAAGATCCAGTTACCCCATCCAGTGTTTAGTCCCATACCGCCTAGTGGTGGGACTTGGAGGCTCTGGAGAGGCTATATAAGGAGCCGCAGACCTCCTGTACTCATTGAGAAAAAGGAATGAAGTATCCGCCCCTTTGAGGGATTCTCCCGGGGTTTCATCCCGCTCCTCACGGAGTAGGGTTCCACGTAAAATCCCGTTGTTCTTTATTTTCTTTAATCCTTTTCCATGTTTATGCTTCCGCTTCCGATTTTCTAACATGGTATCAGAGCGGGTCGATTCTCGAGGATTTTCAAGTTCTTAGTTTGTTTGAGATTCGTTTTTTTGTATTCGTGAGAAATATTGTTCATGATACTAGAGATGAGTGCTTGAAATTTCTACATTTGAAGAATTTTGTTTTCTCTGGGATTGTGCAAACTAGGGTTCCTGTTCTGGAACCCTAATCTTGGTTGGGCACCACTCCATGTCTGGCTCCAGACGCAGGCGGCCCCTGATCTCCTGCCTCCACCGCCCCAATCACAGGCAAGCCGACATCAACCTTCCAGGTAGCAAAGATAAAGATCCCAGGAGGAGCTTTCAGCCCCAGGCCGTGCGATGCCCTATGCGGCCTTTTCTCACGAGGGCTCGCTCCTCTCAGATGATGGCGCTCTCCTTCTCGCACAATGCGAGTGCGTTCAGCAACACAAGGCTGCACCGCACAGGTGCCTCTTTAGGCACGCGGCTCCATATTTAAAGATCTCGTCGCCATAACCGTTCCTGCAGGTCACCAGGCGGCGCGAGAAAAATCCAAACCCTAGGCGCTCGTTTGTCGAGCCTCCTCTCTCCAAATCGCGGTCCCAGTCGACAAGAAATCCCTCCACGCGAGGTTCTCATCTTCACCTCTTAGCAGTGCACCCCAGGCGCAGGCGCGTCCCAGGCACCTCCTCTGTCCGTGCGGTGCCATCCCAGGCCGTGCAATCCCCTGCGCAACCTTCTCCAAGTCGGAAGCTTCGATGTGCGCATCGTAGACGCAGATGGCTCGCGATGTTCGTGCACCTCCAGAACTTTAGCAGGCGATCCCCCCCCCCTCCCGCTTCTCTTTCCTCGCGCACTGCAGCGACTCCAGATCGTGCAACATCTCCCTTTCCAGCCCGACGCCCAGGCGCAACCCCATCTTGGGTAACGACGACGTCATATGTAGAGGCCCTATCGAGGGGGCGACGATTTTGAGAGGATTTCGGGAACCCTAGGCTCGCTGGCCTTTAAAAAAAGGTTTATTTGGTTGCTAGCCCAAGTGAGCTGGAAATGTTTCCGTGTTTTTTTTTTAAAAAAAGATTTTTGATTGAAAGCCGAAAAAAATGAAACGGCTTTAAAAAAATGTCTTACAATGACGGCTTAAAAAAAGAAAGAAAGAAAAGCCGCAAGGATGTTTTGTTTTCCCCTTCTATCTTGTCTTCTCTCAACTTTGTCGATGTTCATTTTCCGACAAGTATGGGAGAAAGGGGGAGTATATGTAGAGTCACAGGTCTTCTTCCAGCCATATTCAGATGTTCGAGATTCGCAGGCAGATTTCTAGACCATTCAGATTCCAGACTCTACAGTTCGGTTTCAGACTCGACGATTGATTTCGAGTCCAGTTTCAGACACGCACGAGTGTGCAGTCATTTTCAGATGAGCATATGTTGCCATCATCAGTTCGAGGTCCCCATCATTCTTGTTGTTGTTCGGCCAGAGTCTTCATGTGAGCCATAGGGACTCCAGAGCAGAGGACCATTCCCTGTGCCATGTTGGCAAGGGTTTTCATGTGGTATCATAGGTACACCAGAGCAGTGCACCATTCTCTGAGCCAGATGGGAGAGACCCAGTTCTCCGACGAGGAGACTATTTTCAGACTCCATTCTCCAGCGACCGTGGACTCCGACGAGGATTGCACAGCCACGGCCTTTTTCAGTTCGGCCCTTTTCAGAGATGGAGCAGTTGTCCACATTATTGTGGCGGGCCAGAGTACTCCGACGAGGAGACTCATTTCAGTTGCAGTGACTCTAACAGGCGCAGTTCAGAGCACATGCTCTCCGACGAGGAGATTCAGAAGACTCACACTCCAACCCGTTCGTCCTCCTCACCTGCACGGCATGAGAAGCAACGTCCTCGACTACAGCAATGTGCGCGTTGGGTTGATATTGTCCGTAGTGTCCTGTAGCGTTGAGTTGAGTTTATTTCTATTTAACCAAGCTGAGCATTGCATGCTCCAGCTTGAGGGGGAGTGTTGGAGTATTCGTGTGTGCGCCCATTGAGTTGTAACAGGGTAATGGATCATGGAGAAGATCCATTTACCCCATCCAGTGTTTAGTCCCATACCGCCTAGTGGTGGGACTTGGAGGCTCTGGAGAGGCTATATAAGGAGCCCCAGACCTCCTGTACTCATTGAGAAAAAGGAATGAAGTATCCACCCCTTTGAGGGCTTCTCCCGTGGTTTCATCCCGCTCCTCACGGAGTCGGGTTCCACGTAAAATCCCGTTGTTCTTTATTTTCTTTATTCCTTTTCCATGTTTATGCTTCCGCTTCCGATTTTCTAACACTTTGGATTCCTACGAGGGGTAGATTTTTTAAGGGGTGACCAGGTGGCTTGCTTTATTCAGAGTGTTGATCTGACTTGCTCGCGGTTTCAAGTGGAGGATGCGAATCATCTATTCTTCTGGTGTAGATGTTCTGTGGAGGCATGAGCCATGTTCGGGGGTAATGCATCACGTGTTGACTGCGAGGTGAGCTTCTGGGATTCCATTGGTGTGGGATGGACTGGCACATAGAAGAAGAGATATGAATTCATAGCAATGATCTGGGCGACATAGATTGCCAGAAATGGTGTGGTGTTTTGTCATGAACGGGTGTATAGTGAAAATGTGGTAGCGCATGTTAAGGCACTTGCTGAAAGTTGGCTTTTGTAACTTTTTTCTTTTTCCCTATCTTGGGCTTGTAACATTTTGAGGAGACACCTATACGGTGGAGGCCATTTTTTTGTCAAAAAAAAGATTCAATGGATCCTCATTCTTGATCCATTGACTTATATAAAAAAACTACTCAACAACTTTAAATTTTTCATGTCCTTATATGCTTAAATATATCATGTCCTTGTATGATTTTTGATATGTCCGTCTACACACCAAGCCCCACAATCAATGCTTAAAACTTAGATGTCAAGGAAGGGATGGTTTTTTGGACCTTTTACGATGGAGGTGGTTAATTTGAATAGAAAAAACTCTTATAGAAAGGATCAAGGAAATAATAGATATGATTTTTTTTAAGTTTGCAATGTGACACAAGAGCATTTAAAAATATGAAACAGATTAAAAAATTCCTCGTTATTTGAAGTGGATGTTCTGGATGAATAAATGCCACTTTGAAGAAAAGGGAGATCTCTTTTTTTAGAGGAAAAAGGTTGGAATCCCAAGGTGGGATCCACCGCAATGAGTTAAGGGAGAAATCTCTTCACATGAAGGAAAGTTTACAGATGAAGCGTGCTTCCTAATGTCTCTCTCAATCTAGCTTGAACAGGTGAGGTGAAAACAAAACAAGAAACAATGGGAATTGAGTAAGATGGAACTCAATTTTCTGTAATCTTTTACTGTTCATTCACTTTTTGTTAAGATGAGAAGTATATCAATGAGTTTCATCATACCTGTACTTGTGGCATTGATGACGGGAAGTCTTGATAATTATGTGGCAGTTTAAATTTTCATCATTTACTTCAGTCACAAGTCAGTAGCTTGAATGCTAGTGCAATCCCTGTGCATATATTTTGATATTTTCTTAGTTCACTTCATTGACATTTTTCTGATTCTTTTTGCTCTATAATTTTCTTAGAATTGAAAGTGTGATGTATTGCACTCAGATTGTTGGAGGAATCTGGGCAGACAAGATAGGCGGCAAAGTTGTGCTGGGATTTGGGGTAGTCTGGTGGTCTATTGCCACCATACTAACTCCATTTTCTGCCAAGATGGGACTTCCCTTTTTACTTATGATGCGAGCATTCATGGGGATTGGCGAGGTCAGTATGTATTTTCTAAACTTAAAGTGGAACCAATATAACATGAATGCTGCCAAATATAGTTGTAATTCTAGGGTCTAATTTATGGTCCTATCTTTCTACAATTGTCATATATTTACACTACATATTGTGCAAATTGCGATCTTTTTTAGTTTGACTTTCTATTGATGCCTCAATAAATGAGTACATTCTGAAATTTAAGGCATAATTGCGTCTATTTTGTTTTGATTTTGCGACTTCTTTCATATATTGAATGAAGTCCTGGCATTTGATTCTACTCAGGTCATATCTAAGACCATCGAAATAATTGGCCTTTTTAAACTGATGGACTCCGAAATGTTAGGTAAAAATTGATAAGCACCAAGTCACCGCGGAAGCACATGAAGAAGAAGATATATGACCTCTCATGATTATTGAAGAAGAAAATCATTTTGAGGAAGAGAAAGCAACCCTAATTATGTCCCTCACTCTCTTCCTTCTATTCTCTCTATTTGTTGTCTCCTATGTTGTGGTGTGATGGTAATGCTTCCACCTTTCTATGTATTGCCCAACTACATGGACCATAATCATATACCTACGAGGACTTTACATAAAATGCAATCCAATGTCATTAGGATCAAGAGACCAATTTCTTTAGGATTTTCCGATCCTAATAATTAGCTTTTAACTGTTACAAACATCCCCTTTACTTGAATTCCATCACGATCTCCATGTTGTCTATTTATGTAATGGTCCATCCTTATCATTTGCAACTTGCTTTGGCAATACTCACCATCTGTACTCTTGAGATATTTGTTATTATCATTATTGTCTTTGCTTATTTTCTATTTCTTTTATCCTCTTCTTGTAATTTGTCCAATAGGTTCCTCTCCTATATAAGAGAACCCTAGGGCCTCTCATAACTCAAGTCATTCATTTCCCTCAACATGATATCGAAGCGACGGTCCTAGACCGGAGTTCCCATATCCTGCCCTAACCCCCCCACCCCCCACATCGCCAATGCCGCCCTTCCCTTCCTTCGGTGGCCGTCTCTGGCCCTCAAGGCGACGTGTCATACGTACCTATGGGTATCCACAACATTCCTCATCCTGGGAATGCCAATATAATTTGTTGAGATATTAGTTATCTCTCATATTGTTTATGCAATTTCTATTTTCTCTGTCTTCTTGTAATTTGCCCAACATGTTTCTCTCGTATATAAGGGAACCCTAGGGCCTCTCAATAATGCAAGTCATTCTTTCCCCTCTACATGGTATCGGAGTGATGATCCTAAATCGGAGTTCACGTACCCCACCAAGCCTAAACCCTACCTCTCGACCCCTCCTCTCTTCACGCGAGCCACTGCATTGCCATCGGCCTCCGCTGCGCCTCTGCGTGCCCCCACCCCCCACAGCCGCTGTCGACCTCAACCAGCACCCAACCTAGCACCGCCAGGGCCCAGCGGCCCCTTCGCGCTGCTATTAGGCCACTGTCAACCATTCCCGAGCATCGCTAAAGGCTGTTGTACATCCCATCAGCCTCTCGTGCGCCTCTGCGCGCCTCCAAGCACCTCTGTTGTTCGAACTGTAGTCTGGAGTGGCCTGATTTTGACCGGAAAACGTGAATTTCAGATATATAAATCACGTTTACCGGCCCTAGCACGCTCCATGGATTGACAAGGATGGTTGTATGAGTCTACACGTACAACCAATCCTCCATATGATTGTGTAGGCTCGCTTAGATCGGTCTACTTCCCCAGACGAGTTCCGTTTTTTCGCCGTTCATCCATCATGTTAGAAAACGAGGGTGATATCTTCTCTTCGTCTGGAGCCTTCAAGGGCTCGATTCCCATCGTAAAGATGGATGCGACCAATTATGACTTGTGGTCCATGCAGTTTCTTACCCTTATGCAATGCAACAATAAGGAGCACATTCTGACGAAGCTAGAGCCGATGGATAAGACTGTGAACAATGCTTCCCAGAAGCAAGACAACATGTATGCGCGTGTTTGGCTCTCTGGGACCCTCACCAAAGAGATAACCAATGATATTGTGAATCGATGTAGGAAATATTGATATCGATATTGTTAGAAAATAAACATGGCTCTGATACCATGTTAGAAGATATAATGCGGAAGCGTATGAGAGATAAATAGAATAAGAACATGAAGAATGCAGGATTTTAACGTGGAACCCTACTCCCTAAGGAGAGGGATGAAATCACGGGAGAACTCCTCAAAGAGCTGACATGCCTATTGACTTTCTCATTGGATACATGGGGTCTGGGATTTCTTATATAGCCTCCACAGACCCTCCAAGTCCCACGCTAGTGGACGTGGGACTAAACTTTGGATGTGGTAAATGGATCTTGGAAGGATCCATTCACCTATCTTAGATGATATGTGATGCATACTCTAAGACTCCCCTTCAAAATGGAGCATGCAATGCTCAGTTTGGACAAACAAAGAGAAATCACTCAAACTCACAATACAAGACATTACAAACAATGTTGTAAAAGTCATCCGACTGACCCAACTATTAGGTCCGACTAGTCTACTCAGTGTGGTGGCCGACCGAGTACCGACTAATTCCGACTAGGCACACTAGTCGACCAATTTTTGCTTAGAAATACCATATTTTTTTGTTTTTCATAAGCAAACTTATTACAATATGCTTAATGTTTTATTTAGATTTAATTACTTCTTTTATTTTATTATGATAGTAAAAAATCTATGTAAATATATGTATAAAAATGAGTTATATGTTTAAAATGAGTATAAAATTTAAAGCCGATTGAAGTCCGACTAAATCCGATTAATCGCCCGACTGCCGATTAATCCTTAGTCAGTGACCCAACCGACCGAGTAACGACTACCGACTTTTGCAACCTTGATTACAGACAATATCAACTCAACGCGCACAACTGTTGGCTGCTTTCGAGTACGTTGCTTCCCATGCCATGCAGGTGAGGAGGAACAAACGGGCTGGAGCATGAGTCAAGCTAAATCTCCTCGTCAGAGAGCATGTGCTCTGTACTGCGTATGTCAGAGTCACTGAAACTGAAAATGAGTATCCACTTGGAGAACCTCTGGCCCATACAACATGTGGACAACTGCTCCATCTTTGAAAGGGCCGAACTAAAAAAGTCGTGGAGACATCCTCGTCGGAGTCCACGGTCGCTGGAGAATGGAGTCTGAAGAAGTCTCCTCATCGGAGAACTGGATCTCTCCCATACTAGCTTGGAGAATGGGATCTCTACTATGGAGTCCATACGAAACTGCATGAAAAACCTAGCCCACATGGCATATTGTATGAGATCTCTACTCTGGAGTCCCCTATGAAACACATGAAAACTCTGACCAAAACAAAAGATGGGGACCGCGACAAAAGATGGCAAACATGTGCACATCTGAAAAGGAGTCTCTCTCTGGAGAACTCGAAGAAAATGGGTCACGCAACTATGGAGTGCCTCGAATTTGGACTCTGAACCAATCTGCAAACTATGGAACTGAAGAGTATGAAAATCTGGCTTGCCTCTGATTGGAGAATCTGAATCTAAACTGTGACTCTACATAATACTCTCCCTTTCTCCCACACTGGTCGGAATAACAAACATCGACCAAGTTGGGAGAAGACAAGAAGATGGGAAGAAACAAAAAACCAAATAAGACGATTTCATCATTTTTATGCTTTTCTTTTCAATTTTTCAAATCATTTTTTTCAAATAAGCCGTTCATTATTTTTTTACGGCTTTTCTTTTCTTTTTTTTGCATTTTCCCTGGCTATTTTCTCATCCAACTCATCATTTTTTTACGTACGGATTTTTTCTCTTTTCTTGTACGCACTCCCTTTTAAAAAACATGCCGCCTCCTCCCTTTTTTTATTAGGTCTTCCTTTTCTTAATCACAATCTGGAGCCCCTTTTTTTTGTTTGTTGGGACCTGTCTCTCTCCCCTATTTTTTAAATATTTCAGCCCACTTGAGCCTTTACAAAATTAAATAAAATCAAGAGCCTGCTCTATTTAGGGTTCCCCTCGTGGGAATCCAACTCCAATTGCCCCCGATGGAGTTTCTGCCGTCGCTCGAAGGGGCAACCCCGCCCATGCACTTGGAGCTGCTACCTATATGCCTGGAGAAGGAGGTGGCGCAAGGAGGGTGTCGCCGCCTCGCGAAGGTGGTACTCCATCTCAATCTTTAGCACCGCCTCCTGGCGGAGCTCGAGCTTCATCTGTGTGCGGGGTTTCGACCCTATCTTTCCCACACGATTTGGGTTTTTTTAAGGAACTCATTGTCGCGCTGCTAGTGATGGATCACCTCCAAGGGAGTCGTCGTGCGGAGAAGTTGCAGCTGCGTTCGTGGTGGACGTGAGGGCCCTGGAGGTTGCATCGAGCACCACGAGCATCTATGCCATTGCTAGAGTTGTTGCCTGGAGCATGATCGGAGAGCGATACCAAGGGTTGAGAGCGCTGCCTGGGAGCGGTATGAGGCGCCTAGGAATTCGCCTACGCTGAAAGGCCGAGGAGGAAAAGTCGTCTCCTGGAAGGGCCACTGCCTGGAGATTACTCGCGCGCATGAGTGCATGCAGGCATCGGTGTTGCCAAACCTCTAGGGTTGGAGGCGGCTTCGCCTTGAGAACGATCGGGCTGGCTTAGGGCTCGTTGCCTGGAGAAAGATTGTGCTCTTCAAATTTGCACGCAAGTTAGGGTTCCAGAAAACCCTAAATTTTTTTGATCTTTGACGGTGCAGAACTTCAAAAATTGGAATTCGTTTGCATACATAATAATCTTCAAGAAGAACGAAGAATGGATATCCGCCCAAATCATGAAATAGGTTTTCAAAAGAAAACCCTAGATCTTAATCTCGAATCTCGAACATACAAAAAAATAAAGAACATAAACATCCTCGAGAATTGACCAGTTCTGATACCTTGTTAGAAAATAAACATGGCCCTGATACCATGTTAGAAAATATAACGCGAAAGCGTATCAGAGATAAATAGAATAAGAATACGAAGAATGCGGTATTTTAACGTGCAACCCTACTCCCTTAGGAGCGCGATGAAACCACGGGAGAATGCCACAAAGGGTTGATGTGTCTATTGACTTTCTCATTGGATACAAGAGTTCCGGGGCTTCTTATATAGCCTCCACAGATCCTCCAAGTCCCACCACTGGTAGATGTGAGACTAAACTCTGGATATGGTAAATGGATCTTGGAAGGATCCATTTACCCATCTTACATGATACGTGACACATACTCTAACAGATATCGTATCGGTCCACCCGGAAAACAGATATATTGGGATATATAGCCGATATATGGTCGATATCAGTGGAAATGTCGAAAATGGCTTAAAAAGCCATTTTTTACCTTTTTTTTCAAAAATTAATATCATCCAATAGATAAAAACAATAAATAACCTACAAATACACACTTATATCACACATATCGGTCATTTATACCCCATATATCGCACATATCGGTCATATCGAATGCATCGTTGTTAATACTTGTTGAGATAGTTGTACCTTTTTTGTGCTATTTCTTATTTCATTTTCTTTATGTACCTCTCATGCAATTAATCCAGGGCTTTCTCCTATATAAGAGAGCCATAGGGTCTCGTGAATGTTAAGCAATTTCATTTTCTCCAACATGGTATCGGAGCAATGGCCTTAGATCGGGGTTCCCGTATCCCATCAAAACCCCAACCCTCTCTCCTCTCCGTCATCGACTGTGCGGCTATTCATCCCGCTGCTGCCTATCAGTCGGGCATCCAGCCGGCTGTTGCTGGTCACTGCAGCCGCAAGCCCTCATCCCCCACCGCCTCCCAGGACGCCGTCCATTGCTGGGACCCCCTACCTGCGCCCCCCTGCCGGATGTCACCAGGCCGTTGCCACCCGTTGTAGGCTGCAGCCTGTGTGCTTGCAGCCGCTCATGGTTGCATCCCCGCGGCACAGCCTGTTGCTCCATCGTCATAGGGCCGCAGTTCGGCTATTGGTGAAGCCACATACGATCAGATTTTGATCGGAGATCATGATTTTGGGCGCTTAAATCTTGTTTCCCTGGTCTAGAGTTCATCAAGGATTGAAAAGGATGGTTGTATGGGTCTACACATACAACCACTACTCCATATGATTGTGTAGACTCAATCAGAATAGTTTACTACTTAGTCTTGTTCTAGATTTGATTTGCTCGACATTGCTTCTAGATTTGATTTGCTCAACATTGCTTGTTATCACGTCAAACAACAAGGGTGATATTTTTTCATCGTCCTGTGCTTTCAAGGGCTCAGCTCCCATCATCAAGATGGATGGGACCAACTACGAGTTGCGGTTCATGCAATTTCACACTCTCATGCAGTGCCATAACAACGAGCACATTCTAACGGATTCCTAGTTAACGAACAAGACTGGGGCAAATGGTTCTTGGAAGCAAGATGATGCCTATGCGAGGATTTAGCTCTCTAGGATGCTCACCACAAAGATTGCCAGTGACATAGTCAATCAACCCACAACCAAGGCCATGTGGGACATCTTGGCTGCCACATATGGACAAGCCAAAAATGAGAGCTGGATTCTACATCTACAACATGACTTCTTCTTGACCAAGTAGAATGGTCGACCACTTCATGCTCATTTCTCCCATTTTCGGAGCATGTTTGAGCGTTTGCATAGCTTTATGCCTATTACTACCAGCACTGAGCAACAACATCCATACCAGAATGCTACAATGAGAGGCGTCTTCCTGTCATCTCTTGACTCTGAGTACAATGCAACACGTACTCAAGTTTTTACTGGTGAGACGATACCTCCAATGGAGGAGGTCTACAAGAGGTTAAACAAGATTACTACATCATCTGCTACCACGCCTAGACTCCCTCTGCTATGCATGCTTCTCGTGGTAGAGGGGGTACTTCACAGTTTCGTGGTCGAGGAGGACGCCCGTGTGACCATGTTCGCACTGCCACCGTCCAGGTCATTCAGAGGAGACATGCTACCTGAAGCGTGGGCATCCTACGTCTGCTTGTGTAGCTAAGCACACAGAGTCTTCTCCAGCCCCGTCTCATGATGCGCAGTTTGAAGACATTGTTTCTAGACTAAGAGAGATGATGACTACACCAACCACTCCAGCTGCAGGATAATCTGATGTCACTGCTGATGTCACTGCTGCTAGAGCCTCTACGAGTCCTTTAGGTATTGCTTATGCACTTAGTAGCAGTTCAGATGTGACTGATTAGATCATGGACTCTGGAGCTTTGCATCATATGTGTGACGATAGAGTTCATTTTAGTTCTTACAAGTCTATTCCTCCTGGTAGATCAGTGGTGATTGCTAATGGGGTTCATCTACCTATTGTTGCTCAGGGGAAGATGTTCTAGCCTCATCGATGCGTCTGCAGAATGTCTTACATGCTCCAGCATTTCAGATGAACCTTTTGTCAACTAGTCTCATTATAACAGATTTACATTATCGTGCCATATTTGATCATTCTTCTCTTGTGTTTCAGGACTTACTCACGAGCTGGGTGATTGGATGTGGCCGTGAACAGAGAGGGTTGTACAGACTGGTCGAACCTCCGTGTGGTGGTGTTGCTACTATTCCATCTGGATATGTTTCTCCTTTCATGTGACATCTTCGTTTTGGACACATTCCTATACAGAAGCTGTGTCATGTTCTCCCACAGATCTTTACTCATACAACCTTGGAGTGTGAGTCGTGTCAGCTTGGGAAGCACCATTGTTCATCTTTTCTGAGTCGTCAGAGTTATCACAGTAGTCAATTGTTTGAGTTGGTTCATTTTGATATCTGGGATCCTAGTCGTGTTCCCGATCATCAGGGACATCAGTTCTATATGGTTGCTGTGGATGATTCTCTAGCTTATCTTGGGTTTTCTTGTTAAAGAATAAGTCTGAAGCTGGTCATGTTATTAAATCTTTTCTTATTGAGATTAAGAACATTTTTTCTGCTAATGTGAAGTTTATTCGTACTGATAATGCCTCTGAGTTTTCTACTTTACAGTTGTCTGGCTTTCTTAGATCCATTGTTGTGGTTCATCAAACTTCTTGTGCTCACACTTCGCAGCAGAACGGTGTTGCTGAACGTAAACCTCGTCATCTTTTGGATGTCACGATGACTCTTTTGATTTAGAGTCAAGCTCCTCATTCGTTCTGGGGTGATGCGATTCTCACTGCATGTTACTTGGTGAGCCGTATACCTTCTACTATCCTTGGAGAAAAAAGTTCCTTTCTTGATTGTGTTTCTCGAGAAGGAGTTATTCTCTCTTACTTCCAGAGTCTTTGGGTCTATGACATTTGTCCACAATTTTACTCTTGGTCGTGACAAGCTTTATCCTAGAGCTGTCAAATGTGTGTTTTTGGGTTATTCTCGTACCCAAAAAAGGTATAGATGTTTTGATCTTGTTGGAAGGAAATATTATGTGAGTGATGTTGTCACATTTTTTGTGTCTATTATGTATTTTTCTCCTACTGGTGACGGGTTGACTAATGCTGACTCTGGTGAGGATGTCTTTGTTCCACCACCTTCGTTATCTCTACCAGCAACTCCCCATGTTGAGTCTCATTCACCTCCACCTCAACCTCCTCCACCACCTCCACCTCCGTCTACCCTGACACAATCCTACCACGGTTTTATATTCATAGGTCCTCTACTCGCCCCTCTGCTCATGCGCATTCCCCGTCATCCAACACGCCTCAGGTATGTAATGAACACATTGTTTCTACTGATGGCACTAGTGATATGCTTGTTCCACAGCAAGGTTCGAAAAAACGAAAGGCGGAACGAGGCGTTTTCCCTGGAAGCGAGGCGAGGCGTAGCCTCGAGGCGGTCGAGGCGTAAGCCTCAGTTTGTATAGAAAAATAATTATAAAATATATAATAAATATATTTATTGGTGAAATAATATAATCTGACAAACATATAGTATGTAACAATGTAATATATGATGATATTACGGAGATAAGAGCATGAAAAAAGAATATGTCAATGCCATAAACCTTTCTACTTAATTTCTACCCAATTAGAAGGAAATCATTGGCTGTAACTATTGCTAAATTTTTTATCTAAAGAGGATTGGCTATAGTTGTCATTATAGATATCCAAGTTGTTGATATGAATCATATGATTTGAATACTAACTATATGTTCTACTGCACTCAAATGAAGAATGGTCTGATATCCTTCCTGTGCCACCATACCCTACCAGTACGGGGGTCTCGCTGCCCGGTCAGCGAGCCTGGGGGGGCTAGGGGGGCCCAGGTTGGCCCCCCCTTGCGGGGGTGCAGGGGGCAGCGCCCCCGTCCCAAATGTTTTTCTTATATGAGTATTCAAATTCGTATACAGTTTTTTATATGTTTAAGGATGTAATAGTAAGAGTTCACTGAAATAATTTGGCATGTTAATGGTAAATATGAATGTGAAAGAGGTCAAAGAGGTCAAATTTAAGCATTCATCTTGCATAAATATATACTCAACAACAAGACCTTTATAAACATATGAAAATATGAACAGGAATAATTTTTTCCTTTAAAAAAATACTTGAAAAAGCCCTCACGCCTCACCTAGCGCCTCGCCCCGCCTCAGCGCCTCGCCTCGCCTCGACCGCCTCAGGCATCTGAGGCGCACGCCTCAGCCAGGGGGTCTGAGGCGGTCGCCTCAGGGCGTTTTCTCAACGCCCCGTTTCGCCTCGACCGCCTCAACGCCTCGAGGCGCGTTTTTTTAAACCATGTTCCACAGTACACTATACAGGAGGAGCTGATACCAGAGAGTAGAGAGGCTGATGACCTCAATGGACCGATTGTCTTGAGGAAGCCGTATCGTAACTGTGCCACGTATCCTCTAGATGCGCATGTTTTCTCGGATCATCTTTCAGAGGAGTACAAGAGGTTTGTTATGGGACTCTCAGTTGTTACTATCCCACAAACATATCAGGAGGCCATACAGGATAGCAATTGGTGGCTTGTCATGGAGGAGGAAATGGCTGCTTTGCAGTCTCGTGGTACCTGGAGTATTGGTTCCGCTCCTCTAGGTGCCTCTATTGTGGGTTGCAAATGGATTTTTATGGTGAAGCAGCGAGCATATGACAACATGGATCGCTACAAGGTAAGGCTTGTAACACGTGAGTTCACTCGGACTTATGTGGTGGACTATCAGGATACCTTCTCTCCTGTGGTCAGACACTTGACATTGCACATTCTTCTATCAATTGTTGTTTTACGGGACTGGCCTCCTTACCAACTTGATGTGAAGAATGCGTTTTTATATGGAGACCTAAAGGAGGAGGTTTATATGCAACAACCACCAGAGTTTGCGGCCAAGGGGGAGTCTCAGAAGGTGTATAGGCTCTACAAGGCGATTTACGGCCTAAAGCAGAGTCCGAGAGCTTGATACCAAAAGCTTTCAGAGTTGATAGAGCATCAGGGGTTTGCTCCACTGTGGATCACTCACTTTTTGTTCAGAGGATACAGAGAGGTACTGTTACTATTCTTATCTACGTTGACGACATTATTGTCAGGGTGATGATGAGCAGGGCATTCAGGCGGCTAAGGGGTTCCTAGGTCAGCAGTTTGTAATCGAGGACCTTGGCAATCTTCGATACTTCCTTGGATTAGAGTTCGCCAGGAACCTGCGTGGTCTTGTGATGACCCAGAGGAAGTTTATTACTGATCTTCTACTAGAGACATGTATGACAGGGTGCAAGCCTGCTACTACTCCTATGGATCCAAGCATGAGATTATATGATGATGACACCGGGGAGGCAGATAAGAGGAGATACAAGGAGCTTGTTGGGAAGCTCCTACATGCTATCATCACTAGGCCAGACATATCCTTTGCTGTCAGCAAGGTGAGCCAGTTCATGAAGCATCCCATGAAGATTCATATGGATGCTATCTATATGATTTTGAGATATTTGAAGTCTTCACAAGGTACTGTTCTTATATTCAACATAGGATCTTCTCTTGAGGTGACAACGTATGCAGACGCAGATTATGCAGGATGCCCTAGGGACAAGAAGTCTACTTCTGGTTTTGCTATTTTTATTGGCAGCTCACTCATGTCATGGAAATGTAAGAAGCAGACAATGGTTGCTAGATTTAGTGCAGAGTCCGAATACAGGGCTATGGCTCAGGGAAGCACAGAGATGATGTAGGTTAGGTCAATTTTGACTGATCTTGCAGTTGATGTACCTCTTCCCATGCATCTTCCATGTGACAATCAGACATCACTTTTTATTGCAAATAATCCTCCATTACATGAACGTACGAAGCATATAGAGGTGGATTGCCACTATACCAGAGACATGGTCCAGAGGGGTCTCATATCTACCTCTCATGTTTCTAATGGAGATCAGACTGCTGATATATCACAAAAAATCTTACTAGAGGCCCTTTCCAAAGATGTTATTCCAAGCTGAGCATGATAGACATATATGCTTCAGCTTCAGGGGGATTGTTGAGATAATTGTACCATTTTGGTGTTATTTCTTATTTCATTTTCTTTATGTACCTCATGCAAATAATTCAGGGCTTTTCTCCTATTTAAGAGAGCCCTAGGGTCTCGTGAATGATAAACATTTTCATTTTCTCCAACAATATCGATTCCTGACATATAGATATTGGAAATGGATTTAATCTAAGTTCTTACAACATCGAATAACTTACAAATATTTACTTTGATGACACATATAGATCATCTATGACCCTTATATCGCACATATCGATCATATCGAACATATCTTTGTGAATGTTGATTAGCGATTAATAAATATTGGAATTGTAATCAAAATAGCTAAGTTAATCACACTTAGAACACATTTTTTGTTCATGGAAGACAACAAATGGCATTGAGATTAGTCATTTGATTCAAAAAATGTACATAATGATTATTGAGACAATGTTTCTTTGGTATAAAGATTTATCTAGATTCTATTCACAAAAATACAACAACAAAGCCTTTTCCTACAATTAAGTAGGGTTGGTTACATGGATTCTTTGCCTCTATTCAGATCTATCTTGGGTCAATCTCGGGCTTATATCCAAAAAATTAAGATCTTTTCATATAGTCTTATTGAGATTATGGTACATCTATGATGTTATTCCTTATTTTATTTTTTTATGTACCTCTCTTGATATTTACCAAGGTTTTTCTCCTATATAAGAGAGCCTTGAGGTCTTATGAATAAATAAGTCATTCATTTTCCCAACATGGTATCAGAGCAACGGTCGTAGACCGGGGTTCCTGTATACCACCCTAACCTTACACTCCCCCCTCCTGGTGCGCCCTTCCTCGCGCGCCATCGCGCCTGAACACCTCGCCTGCGCACCGCGCCCGCACACCGCAACTGCGCGCCTCGCGCCCTGCTCCAGTGCACCGCGTCTGTGTGTGTGTCGTGCCCTGCTCCAGCGTCTGCGTCTCGTGCATATGCGCACATCGCGCACCAGCGTGCACCCGCGACATTTGCGCACCAGCACGCAACTGCGCACATCTGTGTGCATCCTGCGCGCATCTGCGTGCACCTGCGTGCATTTGACGTGCCTCTGTGTGCTTCTTTAGTGCATCTGCGTGCATTTGTGTGTGCCACTGCCCTTTTCGCGCGTACGACCTATCTTACAACAATAAGAGATGAGGATGGTTGTATGAGTCTAAAAATACAACCACTCCTCTATATGTGATTGTGTAGACTCATTTATAACAGTCTACTCCTCAGTTTTGTTCCGGATTTCGGCGTTCTTGCTACCATGTCATAGAACGAGGGTGATGTTTTTTCGTCCGGTGCCTTCAAGAGCCTGGCTCCCATCGTGAAGATGGATGGGACCATATACAAGTTGTGGTCCATGCAGTTTCATACCCTGATGCAGTGCCATAACAAGGAGCACATTCTGGTGGATCTAGAGTCGGAGGACAAGATTAGGGCTAATTCTTCTTGGAAGCAAGATGATGCCTATACTCGAATTTGGCTCTCTGGGACACTCACCACGGAGGTCGCCAATGATATTGTCAATCAACCCACAACGAAGGTTATATGGGATATCTTAGCAGCCACGTATAGGCAGGCGAAAAATGAGAGCAAAATTTTCCAGTTGCAATTTGATATTTTTTTCGGTCAAGCAGAATGGTTGATATCTTCATGCACACTTCTCGCATCTTAGAGGCATGTTTGAGCGTCTGCATAGCTTCATGCCTATTACTACAAGCACTGAGCAACAACATGCGTATGGGAATGCAACTATGACAGGAGTATTTTTGTCATCTCTTGACTCTGAATACGATGCAACACGTATTCAACTTCTTCTCGGAGAGGCAATACCTTCGATGGAGGAGGTTTACTAGAGGCTGAGCAGAATTACTACGTCCTCTACTACTGTGGCTCAGACTCCTGCTATGGCAGCCTCTCGTGGCAGAGGGAGTACTTCGCAGTTCCGTGGTCGAGGACCACTTGGTCGAGGAGGAGGTCGTCAGCGAGGTCCATGTTCACATTGCCACCGTCCTGATCATTCTGAGGAGACATGCTTTTAGAAGCATGGGTATCCAGCTTCCGCCCGTGTTGCTGAGCAGACCGAGCCTACTTCTATACCTGCTCCAGCTCATGATGTACGCTTTGATGATATTGTTTCCAGGATGCGTGAGATGATGACTACTCCTACTACTTCACCCACAGGTTCTTCAGATGTCGCACATATTGCTAGAGCCTCTTCGAGCTTTTCATGTATTGCTTATGCCCTTACCAATAGGAACAGTTTAGATTTGTCTGACTGGATCATGGACTATGGAGCATCTCATTATGTGTGGCGATGAAGCACAATTTACTTCTTACATGCCTATCCCTCCGGGTAGATCAGTAGTGATTCCCAATGGGATTCATCTACCCATTGTTGGGCATGGGAGATTGTTCTAGCTCCCTCGATGCACCAACAACAACAAAGCCTTTTCCCACAATTAAGTAGGGTCGGCTACATGGATTCTTCGCCTCCATTCAGATCTATCTTGAGTCAATCTCGGATTTATATCCAAAAAACTAAGATCCCTTCGTATAGTCTCTTTCCAACACTTTTTGGGCCGTCCTCGCCCTCTCTTAGCCGGCTCAAAATCCCAACACTCGCATCTCCTAACCGGTGCATCAGTTGACCTTCTTTGCAAATGACCAATCCATCTTAAGCGGATTTCTCGCATCTTATCCTCGATCGGAGCTACACCAACTTTCTTTCTGATTGCATCATTCCGAATCCGATCTTTACGTGTATGCCCACACATCCATCTTAGCATTTTCATTTCTGCTACAACCATTCTCTGCACATGTCTATGGCTCACAGGCCAACATTCAGAACCATAAAGCATAGTAGGTCTCACGACTGCTTCGTAAAACTTTCCTTTAATTTTTAAAGGAATTTTCTTATCACAGAGAACAACGGAGGCTCCTCTCCACTTTAGCCAGCCTGCATTTATTCTATTAGTAACATCTCCATCAATTTCCCCATCATGTTGCAAAATAGATCCCAGATATCTAAAAGAATCTCTCTTCTGAATGTTATCGTCACCAATCTTCACCTCGATTCTTTCACCATTGCTTCCATCAAAGGTGCATTCCATATATTCCGTCTTAGCCCTACTTATACGAAAACCTTTAGTCTCCAATGCATGTCTCCAAACCTCAAGCTTCTCATTTACTCCATCTCTAGTCTCGTCAATCAACACAATATCATCGGCAAATAACATACACCAAGGTAACTCATCCTGAATGTGACTTGTCAACTCGTCCATAATCAAAGTAAAAAGAAATGGACTCAAAGCTGAACCTTGTTGTAAACCAATGTTGATATCAAAATAGTCAGTCTTCCTCGTCGGGGTCCTTACACAAGATAAAGCCCTATCATACATATCCTTTATGAGATTAATGTATAGGACAGGTACTTGTCTCTTCTCCAAAACTCTCCACAGTATCTCTCGTGGGACGGAATCATAAGCCTTCTCCAAATCAATAAAGATCATATGGAGATTCTTCCTTTTAGCTCTATAAATCTCCATTGTTCTCCTCAGCAAATGGATGGCTTCAATAGTTGAGCGACATGGCATGAATCTGAATTGGTTTTCTTTTACTTGGGAAACTTGCCTCAACCTTCTTTCGATCACACGTTCCCAAATTTTCATAGTGTGACTCATCAGCTTGATACCTCTGTAATTTGAACAATTTTGAATGTCTCCTTTGTTCTTATAAAGAGGCACCACGATACTCCTCCTCCAATCTTCAGGCATTTTCTTGCTTCGCCAAATAACATTGAGTAGATTTGTAAGCCAAGTCAAACCACGCTCACCTAAGACTTTCCATACTTCTACAGGGATGTCATCCGGTCCAACACCTTTCCCAGGTCTCATAACCTTCAAAGCCTCCTCTACTTCTTTTCTTTGTATTCGTCTATAGCATGTACGATTCAAGTAACTTTCACTACTAGCTAGATCACTCAAAGTGATCTCTCTATTTCCTTCTCCAATGAAAAGTTTATGGAAGTACTGCTCCCATCTAGTCTCTATATCCTTCTGAGTAACAAGCACGTGACCTTCCTCGTCCTTAATGCATCTCACTTGAGAAAGGTTTTTGGTCTTTCTTTCTCTTGCTTTCGCCAACCTGAATATATCCTTCTGGCCCTCCTTAGAGTTGAGATTTTTATACAAAACTTCATATGCTTTTGACTTAGCTTCGCTTACAGCCTTCTTTGCTTCCTTCTTCGCTATTTTATAGTCTGTGACAGTTTCCTCTGTTCTATCCTTAGACATAGCTTTAAAGCAAGCTCTTTTAATTTTTAGTTTCTCTTGCACCCCTTCACTCCACGACCAAGCCTCCTTTTGACCCGGAGCTCCTCCTTTTGACTCACCTAGCATCTCTTTGGCTACCTTTCGGATACAAGATGCTACTGCTTCCCACATCTCGTTTGCACTACCGCTACAATCCCAAGATAAGTCTTATAAAACCTTCTCCCTGAAGCTTGATTGCTTCAGCGGAAGATTCCACCACCTAGTTTTAGTGATCTTAGGAACCTTCCTTTTCTTTACCAGTCCTTTTATTTGTAAATCCAAGCCTAACAAGCGATGTTGGGTTGTCAAACTCTCTCCAGGGATTACTTTGCAATCTTTGCAACGCAACCGATCCCTTCTCCTCAACGCAAAGTAATCTATCTGTGTTCTAGTTGAGCCACTCTTATAAGTAATTAAATGCTCCTCCCTCTTCTTGAAAAGAGTGTTTGCTATGAAGCAGTTACAAAATCCAGAATGACTTTTCCCTCTTCGTTTCTATCCCCAAAACCATGTCCTCCATGCACACTTGCATACCCTGAAACATCTTTTCCCACATGTTCATTAAGATCTCCACCTATGCAAACCATCTCTCTTTGTGGGATTCCTTATAAAATCTTATCCAGATCCTCCCAAAAAGCTTGTTTAGTCCTTTCATCTAAACCAATTTGCGGTGCATAAACTGAGATGACATTCATAATTTCTTCTTCAAGCACCAACTTTAGCAAAATAATCCGATCCCCAAATCTTTGCACCTCAACCACACAATCCTTCAAATCTTTATGAACAACCACTCCAACACCATTTCTGCCCTTATCTTTACCTGAATACCAAAGTTTAAAGCCTGTCTTCTCGATCTCCCTTGCTTTCTTTCCAACCCATTTGAATCTAGCTCCCTCGATGCGTCTGCAAAATATCTTACATTCTCTAGCATTTCAGATGAATCTTTTGTCTATTAGCCAGATTACAATAGATTTACATTGTCGTGCCATATTTGATCCTTCTTTTCTTGTATTTCAGGACATACTCACAAGCAGGGTGATTGAATGTGGCCGTGAGCAGAGGGGACTTTACAGACTTCTCCAGCCTCCTTGTGCAGGGGCTGCTACTATCCCTTCTGGATTTGTCTCCCTGTTTCTGTGGCATCTTTGCTTTGGACACCTTCCTCTGCAGATACTATGTCATGTCCTCCCGCAGATCTCTACTCGTACTAGCTTGGAGTGTGAGGCGTGTCAGCTTGGGAAGCACCATCGTTCTTTTTTTTCGAGTCGTCCGAGTCGTCACAGTAGTCAGTTGTTTGAGTTGGTTCACTTTAATATCTGGGGTCCTAGTCGTGTTCGTGATCATCAGGGACATTGATTTTATATGGTCACTGTAGATGACTTTTTCTAGATTATCTTGGATATTTCTGATGAAGAATAAGTCTGAAGCTGGTCTTGTTATCAAATCTGTCCTTATTGAGAATAAAAACATTTTTTTCTGCTAATGTGTAATTTATTCGCACTGACAATGCCATGAAGTTTTCTACTTTTTTGTTATCGGACTTCCTCAGATCTATTGGTGTTGTTCATCAAACTTCGTGTGCTTACACTTCACAACAGAATGGTATTGCTGAACGCAAACACCGTCATCTTTTGGATGTCACAAGGACTCTTTTGATTTAGAGTCGAGCTCATCGTTCTTTCTGGGGTGATGCGGTTCTTATTGCTTGTTTCTTGGTAAACTGCATGCCTTCTACTATGCTTGGAGAAAAAGTTCCTTTCTTGATTGCATTTCCCGAGGACTTATTCGCACTTACCCCCATAGTCTTTGGATCTGTGGCTTTTGTCCAAAATTTTACTCTTGGTTGTGACAAGCTTTCTCCTAGAGATGTCAAATGTGTATTTGTTTGCCATTCTTGTACCCAATAAGGGTATAGATGTTTTGATCATGTTGGGAGAAAATATTATGTGAGTGCTCGTGTCTCATTTTTTGAATCTATTATGTATTTTTCTCCTACATGTGACATGTTGTCTAATGCTGACTCTGGTGAGGATATCTTCGTTCCTCCACCTCCGATATCTCCGCCAACAAGTCCTTTGTTGAGTCTCAGTCACCTACACCTCCTCCACCACCTCCTCCACCAGCTCCGTCTACCATGGCTCGGTTCCTACCTCTTTCTTTACATTCGCAGGTCCTCTACTCGCCCCTCTTCTCCTGCTCCTTCCCAATCATCCAGCACGCCCTAGGTATGTAATGAACACATTGTTTCTACTGATGTCACTGGTGCTATGCTTGATCCACATGATACTACATATGAGAATCTGATAGCAGAGAACATAGAGGTTGATGACCTCGATGTACCTATTGCCTTCAGGAAGCCCTGTCGCAACTGTGCTACGTACCCTCTAGTTGCACATGTTTCATTGGACCATCTTTTAGAGGAATACATGAAGTTTGTTATGGGCCTCTCATCTATTACTATACCACGAACATATCGGGAGGCCATACATGATAGCAGTTGGCGACTTGCCATGGAAGAGGAGATGGCTGCTTTGCAGTCTTGTGGTACATAGAGTGTTGTTTCTGCCCCTCCAGGTACATCTGTTGTGGGGTGCAAAAGGATATTTACGGTGAAGCCGCGAGCGGATGGCAGTGTAGATCGCTACAAGGCAAGGCTTGTAGCATGTTGATTCACCCAGACTTATTGGGTGGATTATCAGGATACCTTCTCTCCAGTGGACATACATTCAACATTATACATTCTTCTATCAGTTGATGTTTCATGGGACTGGTCTCTTTACCAGCTTGATGTGAAGAATGCATTTCTTTATGGAGATCTAGAGGAGGAGGTTTATATGCAACAACCGCCATGGTTTACTGCTGAGGGGGAGTCTCAGAAAGTGTGTAGGCTCCACAAGGCGATCTATGGCCTAAAAAAGAGTCCCAGAGCTTGGTACCAGAAGCTTTTAGAATTGATAGAGCATCAGGGGTTTGCCCGGTCCACTGCAGATCACTCACTTTTTGTCCAGAGGACATAGAGAGGTACTGTTGCTATTCTCCTCTATGTTGATGATATTATCATGGAAGGTCGTATCGCGATATATCGGCGATATATCGCCGATATATATTGGTATCGGCAGGGGTGGAATATCGATATCAGCTTGTATGTTGAAATACCGGGTGTCGGCGATATATCACCGATATATCGAGTGTCGGCGATATATCGCCCAACACTTGGCATCAAGATGACTTGGCATGCACGAAATGGCATCTTTGTGTCGGCGGGTTTCGGCTATTTAATGGGCATATCGCCCATGTCGACCCACACACAATTGAAGCTCCAATTCATCTTCCTCCAAGCCCCTTGCCTTCTTGTTCTAAGCTTTAGAGGTATGATTTTTATTACCCTCTCTTAAATTCTTAATTAGTGAGTTAATTTTCAAATTTTGGTAGAGGTTTTGTTCTCTTAGAGTCTTAATTAGTGGGTATAGTTTTATTTTTGAAGTATGAAGTCTAATTTATGGAAATTAAAGACATGCCATCAAATTTAGGATAGTGGCTACTTTGCTTTTAGTTTTTTGTGTGATTTTTTTTTGCCAATCGTTTCTAATAGAAGAGATGGTGATGTATTTTGTTGAATGTGATATTTGTTTTTTTTAAAAATTGGGGTTTTGTAGAGGTTGTTAAAAACTTAAAACTTAAAACATGGATTTAAGAGCTAATTATCAGTTCTGAAATAGAGGTTCAATTCACACCAAAACCCCTAAATTTCGAGTTATTAAAACATGGATTTAAGGCCTAATTATCAGATCTGAAACTGAGGTTTAATTGACACCAAAACCCCTAAATTTCGAGTTGTTAAAACATGGATTGAAGACCTAATTATCAGATATAAAACTGAGCTTCAATTGACACCAAACCCCCTAAATTTCAAGTTGAGAAAACATGGATTTAAGACCTAATTATCAGATCTGAAACTGAGGTTTGACACCAAAACCCCTAAATTTCGAGTTGTTAAAACATGGATTTAAGACCTAATTATTAGATCTGAAACTGAGGTTTAATTGACCCCAAAATCCCTAAATTTCGAGTTGAGAAAACATGGATTTAAGACCTAATCATCAGATCTGAAACTGAGGTTTAATTGACACCAAAACCCTAAATTTCGAGTTGTTAAAACATGGATTGAAGAACTGAGCTTCAATTGACACCAAAACTCCCAAATTTCGAGTTGTTAAAAACTTAAAACATGGATTTAAGACCTAATTATCAGATCTGAAACTGAGCTTCAATTGACACCAAAACCCCTAAATTTCGAGTTGAGAAAACTTGGATTTAAGAGCTAATTACCAGTTCTGAAATAGAGGTTCAATTCACACCAAAACCCCTAAATTTCGAGTTGAGAAAACATGGATTTAAGACCTAATTATCAGATCTGAAACTGAGGTTTAATTGACACCAAAACCCCTAAATTTCGAGTTGTTAAAACATGGATTTAAGACTTAATTATCAGATCTGAAACTGAGGTTTAATTGACACCAAAATCCCTAAATTTCGAGTTGAGAAAACATGGATTTAAGACCTAATCATCAGATCTGAAACTGAGGTTTAATTGACACCAAAACCCCTAAATTTCGAGTTGTTAAAACATGGATTGAAGACCTAATTATCAGATCTGAAACTGAGCTTCAATTGACACCAAAACCCCTAAATTTCGAGTTGTTAAAAACTTAAAACATGGATTTAAGACCTAATTATCAGATCTGAAACTAAGCTTCAATTGACACCAAAACCCCTAAATTTCGAGTTGAGAAAACATGGATTTAAGAGCCAATTATCAGATCTGAAATAGAGGTTCAATTCACACCAAAACCCCTAAATTTCGAGTTGAGAAAACATGGATTTAAGACCTAATTATCAGATCTGAAACTGAGGTTTAATTGACACCAAAACCCCTAAATTTCGAGTTGTTAAAACATGGATTTAAGACTTAATTATCAGATCTGAAACTGAGGTTTAATTGGCACCAAAATCCCTAAATTTCGAGTTGAGAAAATATGGATTTAAGACCTAATCATCAGGTCTGAAACTGAGGTTTATTTGACACCAAAACCCCTAAATTTCGAGTTGTTAAAACATGGATTGAAGACCTAATTATCAGATCTGAAACTGAGCTTCAATTGACACCAAAACCCCTAAATTTTGAGTTGTTAAAAATTTAAAACATTGATTTAAGACCTAATTATCAGATCTGAAACTGAGCTTCAATTGACACCAAAACCCCTAAATTTCGAGTTGGGAAAACATAGATTTAAGAGCTAATTATCAGATCTGAAATTGAGGTTCAATTCACACCAAAACCCCTATCTTTTGATATGTTAAAACATGGATTTAAGAGCTACATATCAGATCTAAAACTGAGCTTCAATTGACACCAAAACCCCTAAATTTCGAGTTGAGAAACTGAGGTTTAATTCCTTATATTATTGACTGATTTGGTGTTGAAATTTGAGGCTTTTGAATTTTTTTCTGTGTTTTTCAGCTCAAGGATTCAAGATCATGGCACACTCTGGTTCAGACTCTGATGGTTCTCGTAGATAGATGGATTTTGAGAGTGGAGAGATTGGTTGGAAGTATGCCACTGCTCCAGATGGCAACAAATCGAAACCATAATGCAATTTCTGTGGTAAGCAACTCGGAGGAGGGGGTATTACTAGACTGAAACATCACCCTTGTTGGCAACAATAAAAATGTTGCCTGGTGCACTCGATGTCCAAAAGACGTGAGGGACTTGGTGAAGGCCAGCATAGAGAGGGAAAAGGAGAAGGGTGTGGAGAGGTCGAGACGGGATGAACAGTTCAAGGAGTTCATGTTCGAGAAGGAGTTCAATGTCCTCTCTGATTCAGACAACGAGGACTTTGTCTACCTCGATGACGTTCAGACCGAAACGGAGAGGAGGGCGTACAAGTGGGCGACAAAAGAGTCCATGAGGAGCAAGTTTGAGAGGAGAGAACTCGTTGGTGCACGCGGCGGCTTCCCCGATGCTGGTGGCAGTGGGAGTGGCAGTGGAGGTGCACCAGTACCACCACCCACTAAGAAGCATAAGGGGAAGGGACTAGAACCATTCTTGACGAGGAGTGGGTCCATGCAGTACAAGCCATGCAAGGACCCAAAGCGGAAAGATGGTAAAGGGGATGTTCACCAACGCCCGTGAGAAAGTGGGCAGGGCCATCGGGAACCTCTTCTTTGGGGAGAGCATCCCAGTCCATATCGCTAGTGGACCTTTCTTACAACATGCCATTGATGAGATCGCCGCAGCTGGAACGGGAGTGAAGGCTCCAAGTGCCAAAGAGTTGATGAACAAGTATCTTGCGCAAGAGGAGGAGATGAACGAGTACATCTCGGACCTGAGGAAGAGATGGCCAAAATACGGCGTGACGCTGATGTGTGATGGCTGGACAAGTTACATGAGGAATCAGATCATCAACTTCCTCGTTTACTACAACGGTAAGACGATTTTCCTTAAATCCGTCGATGCTTCTAAACAGGTCAAGGACTACAAGTACCTGCTGAAGTTGCTGAAGGACGTCATTAAGGACGTTGGGAAAGAGAACATCGTACAGATTGTGACGGACAACAGCAGGAACTTTAAGAAAGCATGAGAAACAATAATGAAGTCCAGCAGCTACGGCATTTTTTGGACACCGTGTGCTGCGCATTGTATAGACCTGATTCTGAAGGACTTCGGCAAGAGGAAGCTCGTCGTGAAGGTGATGGAACAAGCACGGGCGATCACGACGTTCATTTACAACCATTCCAAAGTGTTGGCCTTGATGAGGCGGACATGCAATGGTGAGTTGGTGAGGCCTGGGATCACACGCTTTGCAACCAATTTTTTAGCGTTGCAAAGCCTCAAACAGCACAAGGCAGGGTTGAAGACCATGTGCTGCCAAGGTGAGTGGTTCGGGAACCCAGAAGCTCGAACTGAAGTAGGAAGGAGAGTGGATACAATAATCAATGATCACTATTTCTGGGATGACGTGACAAGGGTCATGAAAATAATGGAACCTATTGTTTCTGCATTGCATATCGTATATGGGGATAAGAAGCCAACTATGGGAGTCATCTACGAGGCAATGCGATGCATGAGGGATAAGGTTAGAGAAGCAGTTGGGAGAGGATTTAAAGCATGGTTGGACATCATAGACGAACGATGATCCAAGATGCTCTCACCATGGAAAGCCGTATCGATATCGATATCGTTTCGGTCCGCCCGGAAATGGATATATCGGGATATATCGACGATATCGGTGGAAATGTCGAAAATGACGCAAAAAGCCAACTTTTTGGCATTTTTTCAGAAATTAAGGTCATCCAAGATATTAAAACAACAAATAACGTACAAATACACACTTATATCATACATATCGGTCCATTTATAGATCATATATCGCACATATCTGTATCACACATATCGGTCATATCGAACATATCGATATTAGTATTGATTCTTGACTTATAAATATTAGAAATGGATTTCTTTCAAGTTCTTATAACATGAAATAATACAAATATACACCTAGAAAATACATATAGATCATTTATGAGGACTATGATCCTTATAGTGCACATATCGGTCATATCGAACATATCGCTGAAATTGTTAGTTGTTGACATACTATATATATTGAAAATGGAGTTCATCCAAGTACTTTGATCACTAAATAATTACAAATGTACTCTTACTCTCTTAGATAACACATATCGATCATCTATGAACCTTATATCGCATATATCGATACGGTTGTAGTATTAGTTGTTGACCTATATATATGTTGAAAAGGAAGTTTATCCAAGTTCGTAGATCACTAAATAACTTATAAATATACTCTTAGATCACACATATCGATCATCTGTAAAGCTTATATTGCATATATCGATAATTTCGAACATATCGATATTAATGTTGATTCGTGACTTATAGATTTTTTTGAAGAATTGACTTGTAGATATTGGAAATGGATTTCATTCAGGTTTTACAACATGAAATAACTTGTAAATATACACCAAGTTGAAGAACCATTGTATGCACCCTCCTGTTGCACCATACCCTACCAGTACGGGGGTCTCGCTGCCCGGTCAGGGAGCCTGGGGAGGCCTAGGTTGGCCCCCCTTGCGGGGGTGCGGGGGCAGCGCCCCCGACCCGGAACAAAATATATAAATCATAGATTGTTTTAATACTAGGTGTAGCTAGATAGGTAGTGGAATCAAGCTTGCATGAATAATAACATTCATATATAGGGATATTGACGAAATATCGGCGATATCGGTCGATATCTTATATTTTTTTGTACTGAATCCATTCATTTCTGACCGATATGAGCCGATACGGCGATATATCGCCGATATATCGGCGATATATCGCCGATATCCCTGTAAAAAGATATACACTCTGATTTCGATACCCCCAACCTCTCGATACCGATATATCGGCGATATATCGCCGTTATATCGTCGATACGGCCTTCCATGGCTCTCACATCCTCTTCACAAGGCTGGTACGTTTTATTATCCATTTAGATTTTCTAATCCATTTCTGTAAGCATGCACTTGTTTTTGGATTGTTTAAAATTTGTTCGTCAACAACATACTACTTGAATCCGAAGTACCAATACAAGAACAGTCTTGGTACAAATGCTGATCTTTTAGCAGCCGTACAAGTTGTTGAGAAGCTCGTCAAGGACGAGAGGGCACAAACCTCGTGCCTGAATGAGGTAAGACTAAGAGTCCCGTAAGAATGCTTGTATAATGTACAATCTATTTTGAGGCACAAACCATACTATGACAGTATGACTTAAAGTTTCGATTAATGTGCAGATTAAATACTTTAGGGATGCCTTGGGTTCTTTCGGTAGGGTGACCGCGGTGAATGGACGCGGCAATACTCTTCCTTGTAAATACTAAGTCTACTGATTGACATTTGACATGTGTAACAAACAATTTGACTATTATTGAATTATGATTTCTCTTTTGATTTTTCCGCAGCCGAATGGTGGTTACTGTATGAGATGGAAGCTCCCAACCTCCGCAAAGTGGCAGTGAAAGTATTGTCCCAAACAGCATCTGTCGGTGGTTGTGAAAGAAATTGGAGCACATTCAACTTGATCCATTCGAGGAGACGGAACAAGTTGGCAGAACAACGACTCCACGATCTTGTTTCGTGCACTACAACTTGAGGTTGAAAATGAAACATGCAAGAGAGGGCATGACAGAGAGGACTACACAGACCCCATCGATCTTGCATATATTTTCAAGATGCACGACGATGATGCAGATGAAGATGTTCTGCAGAGGTGGTTGGATTCCAACGGTGCTCCATTGCTCGATCAACCGGGAGGAAGGCCGAATGAGAATATAAGCCAACAAATGGGAGCAGATGTTGGTGACTACATGGCCAGATCTGGGCGAATCACGGACCCTCTTGATGGGGTGGGAACTTGATGCGATTGCGGACGACATCCTCTCTACTGGATCGAAATTCAAATCCAAATCAAAAGATGACAGTGGGAGTGATGATGATGATGACGATGATGATGATGCTGTTGCTGGCCATGGTGGATCAGGTGACGTGGAGACATATTCAGGGGGGTTAGGTAGTCGTGGACCACGTGATGATAGAAGATTCGAGTCAGAGCAGGAATACAGGGAACGACATGGAAACATACATGGGCAGTTTGTCCCAAGTCCGAGTCCAGAACCTATGGATTACGATGCATATGGACGATGTGGCCATCATCCTACAGATAAGCTACATGTCGGATTTGATATCATCTCTAGGTTCGTTGAATTGCATGGACATTGACAACCCATACCGTGGATATGGATCCTCCCAAGATGAGAGATCATTTGGGGTCTTCCCTGAATATTTTCCTGCTCCTCCGCCTGGACCTCCTCCTCCTCCTCCTCCGGGCGTATACTCCTCCATCTTATGGATATAGCAGCTACAACAGTGGGTATGAAGGATATAGCAGCTACAACGGTGAGAACTACCAAGTGTAGCCGACCCCGAGCAGACCCAGCTCAGCCAGGGCAGCTTCTTTGGTGATGACAGTTTCGGTTTCTTCCCAGAGTATTTCGCTCCTCCTCCAGGTCCTCCTCCTCCGCAAACATCTTCTCCTACTCCGTCGTCGTCGTCCCGAGGATCTCAAGCTAGTAGTTCGCGGCCTCTTCGTGGCCACTCGTGATACTGGATCTAGTGCTGCTTATCCTCATCTCGGGATACTCATAGGCATCGATGGCCACCAATACAGGCAGTATGTGATGGATTACAAGGCCATGCACTCGTACATGACATGGGGAGAACTACTGCGAGTTCATTGAATCTGTGATGCATTATGAGAGACAACAAGGAAGGGGGGGGCAATTCAAATCCACCGATTGGTTTTAGCCTAGGTCATCTCATTTTACATTGTCAACTTGATTTGGATATTTGTCATTTGTTGTTGTACTTGTATCTTTTATATAGATAAATCATAAATCTTTATGCCAATTGCCAAACAATGATTGTCTCGTTATATTATTCCCATCGATATGACCGATATGTGGAGTTTAAGGACCATAGTTCTCATAAATTATCTATGCGTTTTATGACTTATGAGGTGTATATTTCTAGTATTTCATGTTATAAACTTATAATAACTTGAATGAAATCCATTGTCAATATTCATAAGTCAAGAATCAATATGAAGTGATTAACATCGGCACGACCGATATGTACGATACCAACGATACCGATATGTGCGATATATGGTCTATAAATGACCGATATGTGTGATATAAGTGTGTATTTGTAGGTTATTTCTTATTCTAATATCTTGGATGATCTTAATTTCCGAAAATGGCAAAAATTGGCTTTTTAAGCCATTTTCGACATTTCTACCGATATCGTCGATATATCCTTGATATATCCCGATATATCCATTTCCGGGCGGACCGATACGATATCGATACGACCTTCCATGGATATTATTGTCACGGGTGATGATGGGCATGGCATTCAGGTGGTCAAGGAGTTCATAGGTCAACAGTTTGTGACCAAAGACCTTGGCAATCTTCGATACTTCCTTGGATTAGAGTTCGCCAGGAACCAGCGTGGTCTTGTGATGAACCATAGGAAGTTTGTTACTGATCTTCTTCTAGAGACAGGCATGACAGGGTGCAAACCTGCTACTACTTCTATGGAACCGGCCCAAGGGCCCAGCCCGACCCGGCCCAAGGGCCCGGCCCGAAGAGGGCCCGAACCATTTCCCATATCATACACGTATGAAACTCCCACCTATTTCATGTACACTCCCTTCCTGTATCTCATCTTCATACAGTGTTTATAAATCAAGAAAGTCAGGCGTGTGACATATGAGTTGTTGATCTTGTATTTCAATTCAGTATCAATTTTCCTTAATTAATCTTTGGTTTAGATTGTATTGGTTATTCTTGGATTTGTTAGTATTTATTTTTCAATCGGAATATTTTCTATTATTAAACCTTTACCCAATATGGGTCTTATGCCCATTTTTTAACATGTAAGGTCTGGTGCACCTATTGTTAACTAGCTAAGTTTGTTTCACTCTTTCAGTTTATATACATGTGAGACATTCATGGTATCCGACATTGAGTGTACGTGTAAAAAATGAGATATCATCAGATTTGGTAGAATCGAATTTTACTTGTTTCACAAGTATTATGGCACATGTTTTAAACAAATTTAGCTTGTGTAACTTGAGTTGAGATTAACTTGAAACAAAAGTCTCAAAGTTCATAGTCTCTAACGGGTGGCGATGGGCTGGCCCGACCCAAGCCCGACCCAAAGGAATTGGGTCGGGCCCTGGGCTTGGGCCGAGCAAAAAAAAATTTGTGGGCCTAAGCCCGGCCCAAGGCCCGAATTTTTTAAGCAGGCTTGGGCCTGGGCTTTTCAGGGCCCGGCCCAGCCTGGCCCATGCTCATCCCTAGATCCAAGTATGAGACTATATGATGATGATACTGAGGAGGTAGATCAGAGGAGATACAGAGATCTAGTTGGGAAACTTCTATATGCTACCATCACCATGCCAGATATATCCTTTGCCATGAGCAAATTGAGCCAGTTCATGGGAACATCTTAGGAAGGTTCATATGGATGTTGTCTATATGATTTTGAGATATTTGAAGTCTTCACCAGGAAGTGGGCTTATATTCATCAGAAGCACTTCTCTTGATGTAACAACATGTGCAGACACAGATTATGTAGGATGCCCTAGGGACAGGAAGTCTACTTCTGGCTATGCTATATTTGTTGGCATCTTACTCATGTCATGGAAAAGTAAAAAAATAGGTGGTAGTTGCTAGATCTAGTGCCGAATCCGAATACAGGGCCATGGGTTAATGAAGCACAAAGATGATGCGGGTGAGGTCAGTTTTAGCAGATCTTGCAGTTGATGTACCTCTTCCTATGAAGCTTCTATGTGACAATCGTGCGTCACTTTTTATTGCAAATAATCCTGCATTCCATGAACGTACAGAGCATATAGAGGTGGATTGCCACTATACCATAGACATGATCCAGAAGGGTCTCATATCCACCACTCATGTTTCTACTAGAGATCAGACTGCTGATATATTCACCAAAGCTCTTGCTAGAGGCTCTTTACAAAGATGTTGTTCTAAGCTGAGCATGTTAGTCATATATGCTCCAGCTTGAGGGGGAGTGTTGAGATTACTGTACATCTTTGGTGTTATTCCTTATTTTATTTTCTTTATGTACCTCTCTTGATATTACTCAGGTTTTTTCTCCTATATAAGAGAGCTGCGGGTTCTCATGAATAAATAAGTCATTCATTTTTCCCAACAAGTCTCATTCCAACACTTTTTGGGATGCCGTCGCCCTCTCTTAGCCGGCTCAACATCCCAAAACTCGCATCTCCTAACCCTTGCATCAACAAACCTTCTTTGCAAATGACCAAACCATCTTAACCAGCCTGCATTTATTCTATTAGTAACATCTCCATCAATTTCCTATCATGTTGCAAATTGATCCCATGCATCTAAAAGAATCTCTTCCGATTGTTATCGTCACCAATCTTCACCTCGATTCCTTCATCATTGCTTCCATCAAAGGTGCACTCCATAAATTCAGTCTTAGCCCTACTTATATGAAATCCTTTAGTCTCCAATGCATGTCTCAACATCTCAAGCTTCTTATTTACTCCATCCTCTAGTCTCATCAATCAACACAATATCATTCAACAAATAACATACATCGAGGTATCTCATCCTAAAGGTGACTTGTCAACTCGTCCATAATCAAAGTGAAAAAAAGGACTCAAAGCTGAACCTTGATGTAAACCAATGTTGATGTTAAAATAGTCTGTCTTTCCAGACTGGATCCTTACACAAGATAAAGCCCTATCATACATATCCAATATGAGGTTAATGTATAGGACATATACTTGTCTCTTCTCCAAAACTCTCCACAATATCTCCTGTGGAACAGAATCATAAGCCTTTTCCAAGTAAATAAAAATCATATGGAGGTTCTTCCTTTTAGCTCTATAAATGTCCCATTGTTCTCCTCAACAAATGGATGATTTCAATAGTTGAACGACCTGACATGAATTCGAATTGTTTTCTTTTACTA
>JAZKJV010009415.1:0-77943 GCA_037367405.1 Ottelia alismoides
TTACATCTTAGTGATTTTCTTCACGTAAGTGGACCGACCCCATCGCCATATTTAGTTCTCTTTTCTTCACATGCTTTTTGTGGTAGTTGGATGATTCTGCATCTGCATCGATATCATGTGGTATGTATCCCAAGAACTGATATCAGAGCTTAGTTCAATGAAACTGAGGGATATGACATGGTAGATCATATAGAGGTTCGACGTCAAGGAGTACACATCAAGTGCGCCTTCTTTAGAAGCTGTGAAGAACCAACGGTTACTATGAATTATTGAGATCGAGAACATCCAAAATCCGATTGAGGTGATCTTGGAGTCCATATAATAGTTTTTGCACACTCCAAATGAGTTGGACGATTCAGATCAAGAGGATTCTGCGCCAATTCTTATGATCATGAAAGGAGGTACGATAGCAAAGCAAAAGAGGATGATGAAATTTTCATCGAGGGGTGCATCATCTCTCAGTGGAACCCTTTAACGGAAAGAACGACTTATCCTTATGACAACAACAAGTGAAGAATATACTCACGTAAGGACATGTAAAAACTTTCCAGGATAAAGAAAAGAGGCCAGAGAAGATGAAAGAGGAAGATCGAAAGGAGACGAGGGATCTCACGAACAGTATAATACAATTGTTCTTGACAGACAACATTCTTCGCGAAGTCATTGGCCTGGAATATCTGGTGGAGGTTTGGATGAAGTTCAAGGGACGATACAAGTCCAAATCTTTGATGAACTGGTTATTGACGAAGAAGAAGCTTTATGCTTTATAAAGATGACTGACAGGACAAAGTTCAAAGTGCACTTGGATGAATTCAACAGGATTCTGACAGATATGCTTACACTTGAGGAGCTGAATGCGGAAGGAGAATTTCTCTTCAAGAAGGAGGATAAGGCACTTATCTTGCTTAGTTCCCTTCCACCTTCCAGTGATCATATTGTGATGATGTAGCACTATGGAAAAGAGACCACCACATTAGATGAGACAGTTACTTCATTGCTTATGAAAGAGTCTCAAGAGAGGTTGATGGATGGGACACCGAATGATGAAGATCATGTGTTGTTGACTAAGGGTAGATGTTCAAGATTAAAGGAGACATCGTTCAGAGGTTGTTCCAAGTCATGAGGTCTAACCAGATGCTTCTACTAGGATAAGGAGGGTCACAAAATAGCCAATTGCCCGGAGATGTAAGAAGGATATTGGAAAGAAGAAGGTTGGTGATTCTAAATACGACCAAGAGGATTACAATGCAGAATATGAGGAGACTCGCTAGCATGCTCTAGGGAGATTAAGGTAGATTCTGGATGGATTTTAGACTTGGCAGGTTCTGATCACGTGTCCTCAACCAAGGAACAATTCAATACATATCAGGTATGCACTGATTGCACCATCAAGATGGGAGGTGGAGAGGTCCACATGTTCAAGGAATTGGATCAGTACATATTCTGCATGTTTGATGGAGTTGTACATGCATACATTAAGAAGAATCTGATTTCACTGAAAATGAGCTAGTCATGAAGACATCGAGTCACCATTGAAGGGAGAGTTCTCAGAGCAAGCAAGGGAGAATACGAGGTGATGTGTGGGAGTTGTATGTCGAACATGGTGTATAGGTCGAGGGAAGGGTTATGACATATGGCATAGCTCTAGTTATTCCCAAGACGAGCATTACAATAAGAGAGCAGTCGGTTATTCGACACTCTATTACAAAAGTGCAAAACAAGGAAAAGTGAGTGCAGTTCTCTTTACCAGAGGATGTCGACACAATCTCTAGTTTCTCTTTACCAGAGGATGTCGACACAATCTCTAGTCATGAGAGATTTGTGGTGCCACATAAGGGGCACAATGCTAAGTTGTGCATGCGTGCCCAAGAGGAGGCACGTCGAGGGCACTCAGTAACAGGTGTGTCACCCATAGTCAGTGAGATCCTACTAACAAGATCTGTAAATGTTGATGATGGCCTAACGCAGAATCAAGATAATGAAGAGATCATGATGAAATTAAACTTAGAGGGAAGATTTTTAGGATTAGGGTCGCATTAGGATTAGGAATCCCAATGGATGGGACTCCTAATCCGAATAGTAGTAGAATTACATTCTATTTGTAGTCCTAATGGAATAGGACTATAAGTTTGTAGTTGTGCTATATATAGAGAGGGATGGAGGCTTGCCTCCACATCAAAATTAGAGGGACTACCACAAGAAGAAAAGAGAGTGGGAGAGAAGATAAGAAGAGAGAGGGATTGGCGAGAGTTGTACTTATTCTACATTGTAGTATTTTCTTCTCCCATGGTTGTGAGAGGTTACCGACCACCGTCATAACTAGTTATCTTTTTTTCACGTGCTTTTGTGGTGATGGATGATTGTGCATCTCCATCTATATCAGGTGGTTTGTATCCCAACACTGATTGGATAGTAGCTGACAGATGCACAATCAATCACCAACATAAAAGAATAAAAAGAAGACACTACAATATCACAGTCTTTGATCACACTTGTGACCACCGTAGAAGAAAAAAATCATTGAAAAAAGAATGCGTAAAATATCTCTATTACTTTGCACTCTCATATCTCCTCTATTTGTTGTCTCTCTTAGTTGTAAGGGATAATTACACCCATAACCCTGAGTAATTTCGCAATAACATTCATAACCCTACATAATCACGAATTACATGAGGAACTTCGAGTATTGCTTAACTCTTACACGACATAACCATGTGTAACATACCGTTTAGAATGACCGTTATATTTGACGGTTTTCATTAAAAAAGACCAAATTGCCCCTAATCTTCATTCTTATTTGCAAAACTTGTGCACTTAGTAATCGGCCCCCTCCCCATTACCGAGCACCACCTCCCTCTTCCCTGCAGGCCATGCATGGAGTCCCAGCTGCAACCGACCAACCACCTCTGCAACCTCCCTGTTGACCGCGATCACATCTGTCAAGCCCCCCATCCCCAGTTGTAATCCCCCCTCCCAGCCCCGTCGATCGACCTGCAAGAAACACGCCTCAGCCTCCGCCTCTTGTACCCCAATCCTCCGTCAATCACTAATCAACCTCCCCCCTGCCGCGCGAGATTGACGCACACCCCATGCGCGCAATCGACCCCCCTGGCGACTGACCTGCAACCCGCGCACCCTCCTCGCTCGACGCACACCCCTGCGGGCAATCGACACCCCCACCCCCTGCGCACGAGAGATCGACGCTGCGTGCCGTCCCCTTCCTCGCGTACACCTAACGACCTCGAAGCTGCCCCCACCCTCCCGGCGACCGTCGACGCGCAATCGACCCGCACCCTCGAAGCTGTCCGCACCCCCCCCCCTCGGCGACCGACGGCGACCGATCGACCTCGAAGCTTCCTCGGTCAGCTCTAGCGCACGCAACGCGCAATCGACCCCCCCCCCCCCCCCGGTGACCGACCTGCAACTCCCCGCACCCTCCTGGCGACCCCCCCCCCCCCCCCGCGCGCGAGATCAACGCACAACCCATGCGCGCCTTCCCCTTCCTCGCGTACACCTAATGACCTCAAAGCTGCCCCTTCCTCTTCCTAGTGGTCTGCTCTGCCTGACTGCATCGACCTTCCCCTTCCTCGCCCCCGCCCAGCGGAAGTACCCCCCATGCCCCCTCCCCGCCCAGCTTCGAAGCTAGCGAAAGCTCCTGAAGGATATTGGGAATCCTTAAGCGCATCACGGAAGCGTGTCGATCGCATCGTATGCAATCGGAGCAACTAGTCGTACTAGATGCTAGATGCAACGGAAATTAAAATTTTAACTTTAAAGATGAAACCACATGATCACGAGAACACTTCTCGGATTGTTTCATCAAATCACAAAGTACAAGGAATACCTCTTGAAGCGTGGTTGTGATCGCAAGATCCCAAAGTAGAGATCCTCCTATCTTAAGTCCGACCCACGGAGAATGTACTTGCGGGCACGATGATGAGTCGCGTCCTTCCCGCAATCCTTTGACGAAGATCCAATCATCGAGGCGTAGCAAAAATGATCTCCTTCCTAATACACAAAGTGGACGGCCACTTGAATATTAGGGAGACTCCACGAGAATGAGAGAGAGAGAGAGAGTAGAGTTCTTCAACTCAAGAATGTTGTAGTTTGGAAAGGCTACCCTAGCCCTCCTTTTATACTAGTTTAGGATCCAATGGATCTCAATCCATGGGACACATGGATCCAAGGGCTATGCTTGGTCCATGCTAAATCAATGGCTATGATTGTTGTTGGTTAAAACCAACAACATTAATTTAAATTAAAAAATGTTGCAACATTATCAACATAATTTAATTTAACATTAACTAATTAAGAGATAATGTGATAAATAAAAATGGAGTCAACCAACCACCCTCAAAAATAGGGGGCGTCACCCATGAATAATTCATGGGTGACGCCACCTATGCATGGTGGTTATTTGGCTCCCTTTTATTTATCTTATTATTTCTTAATTAATCACAAAAATATTCACCAAATTAATTCCAAATTAATTTGTGAATATTTCAATCATGCCATTGAATATTACGTGAATCATATTCACAACCCAAACTAATTAGTAAATTGTATTTCCAATTAACTAATGAATGTGAATCCAATCCACATTATTAATTAACAAATGCTATTTACATAAATTCTCTCTCTTATATATGTATATTATAAATCACATTTATAACATACATATATCATGGATAGTGTTATCCACATTCTCTTAATCCTTGATAATTAAATCCAATTTAATTATCTTAGATAATCATTTTCATAATATGAATCATATTCATATTTAAGCTTGATAATTAAATCTCATTTAATCATCAAGTCCTTGCTTGGATATTTCATCAAAAGAATTATTCTTGAACCCTTTCAAGAATAATGTGCTTTCTCCGTAGATACTTGGAGATAAGGACATGGCGATTGTATTATTCCATGTATAGTGACTTGGATGTTGAGATATTATCTCAAATCCAGATCGAACGAACCTCCCACAGATGCTTGATTAAATCAAGACCGCAAATCCAATCTTCTCATTGAATCTGAATCCCATTCAGACCAATGTCCAACACTTGGACTAAGATCGGATTGCTTCTCTACTGAAAGGAGTCACTAAAATCCAGACCTGTTTCATCACTCCCTCGGAATGGAAGCGTCATGGATATACAATCGTTTATGATCACATCACCCTTCAGGTATTCCCAATACCTGTACATCCTGCATACTGGAAGACCCATGATCAACCCGAAGATCAAGATCATTTTTACACTGTCTTCTTCAGGGTTTAATCATTAAGTTTCTCAATCTTGGTCATTGGGATTTGGTATCGATCATATGCTTTCCCAAAGCATATATCATACCTTCAAATTCATGTCATGCTTCCAAAGCACGACGACCATGCATGGAATTTGATCGGTCCCAATACCTCATGAGTGAGCTCATGTCTTCCGGTTCACAAATGAACCTGTATGATCCCTTTGAGAGATCATATTGCTCATATACCCTTATATGCACACCAGCTCGCCGGTGTATAGACCTTGGTTAGGTCATCAACCTATTGGTCTGCCAAATGTACATACTCAGACATATAGCAATATATCTGTCTCCGGTCAGAGGATGCGTGCCTATGCTGTGACAGCATTCAACATAGGACTTAGGTTATCTCGATCTCGTTAGATCAACCCATTGACCTAACTAATCTGACACCTCCGAATCACTATTCCCATGCAGAGGACCTGCATCAAGAGGTCGGTCAGATATCAGCCTATGTCAGAAAGGATTGCCATCTCCTACTCAGGCTGGAGATCTCCACTTGACAATCATTTGACGGTGCTTGATGAGTCCTCTATCTAACTCTTTAGATATTCATCCAAACACCAGCCTCTATGATTCATTTAATGAATCAACAGCTATATGATCATCAAGCTGGCCATGGTACATAACCCTAATTGTACAGAGGGACCTTTTAGTGCATTTATTCATATAATTTCAGAAAGGGAGTGAAACATCAATAACTTTTATTGATAAACTTAAATATTACAATATCAAATATTGTAAGAATGGTTCGCCCAGGGCTCACAAGTCTAACAATCTCCCACTAGCCCTCAGAACCATTCAGGTACAATCCGTAAACCCATACTCATTACATGCTGGTCAAAAACCTTCTGTGTCAGAGGTTTGGTAAGAGGATCAGCAATGTTGTCGGCAGAGGCCACCTTGGTGATGATGATATCACCACGCTTTTGAATCTCCCGAATGATGTGGTATTTCCTTTCCACGTGCTTGCTCTTCTGATGGCACCTGGGTTCCTTTGCTTGGGCAATGGCTCCAGTGTTATCGCAGAGTAACGGGACGGGAGTATCAGAGGAACTACGCCAAGCTCCAAGATGAACTTGCGCAACCACACCGCCTCCTTTGTAGCATCCGATGCGGCAATGTATTCGGCTTCTGTTATTGAATCCGCCGTAGTGTCCTGCTTCTTGCTTCTCCAGCTCACAGCACCACCGTTCAACAGAAATACAAACCCTGATGTCGACTTTCGATCATCAATATCTGACTGGAAGTCTGAATCTGTATATCCTAAGACTTGGAGATCACCATCCCCATAGACCAAGATGTAATCTTGCGTCCGTCTTAGATATTTGAATATGTTCTTTACTGCATTCCAGTGTTTTTCTCCATAGCAGGATTGGTAATTACTTACCACTCCCACTGCATGGCAGATGTCTGGCCTAGTACATATCATGGCATACATCAAGCTTCCTACGGCTGATGCATAAGGGCATCCAGCCATGGCCTTCCTTTCCTCAACACTTTGAGGAGCCATCCCTTTGGACAGATGGATACCATGTCCTAAGGGGAGGAATCCTTTCTTCGAACTATCCATGTAGAATCGTTCAAGAATCTTCTTGATGTATCCATGTTGTGATAATCCCAATATTCTCTTTTCTCGGTTTCTGAACAACTTCAGGCCTAAGATGTAAGAGGCTTCTCCAAGATCTTTCATCTCGAAGGTATGGGATAGCCAAATCTTCACACTGGTCATCATTCCTGTATCATTCCCAATGATAAGGATATCATCTACGTAAAGCACGATGAAAACAATGGCGCTCCCACTAAGCTTCTTGTACACACAAGGTTCATCAGGGTTTTGCACAAAATCATAACTTTTTATGGTTTCGTCAAATCTGATGTTCCAGCTACGAGAAGCTTGTTTGAGCCCATAGATGGATTTCTTTAGCTTGCATACTTTACCGTCCTCAGCTATGAAGCCCTGGGGTTGCTCCATATAGATATCCTCCTCGAGGTATCCATTGAGGAAAGCCGTCTTGACGTCCATCTGCCAGATGTCGTAGTCAAGATATGCAGCTATAGCTAGCAGTGTCCTGATGGACTTAAGCATGACCACAGGAGAGAATGTCTCATCGTAGTCGATACCTTCTCTCTGTGTGTAGCCCTTGGCCACGAGCCGTACCTTGAAAGTCTCTACTTTCCCATCAGGTCCCCTCTTTCTCTTGAAGATCCATTTACACCCAATGGGTTTTACCCCTCTAGGTGGATCCTCTAGGGTCCATACACCATTCTTATGCATGGAGTCAATCTCTGACTTCATTGCTAGCATCCATCTATCCATGTCATGATCCGCAAGTGCTTCATCATATGAAGAAGGATCATTGTCAGTCTCACCTGACACATGGAATCCATACCTTTCAGGTGGTGTAACCACCCTTGAACTCCTTCGAAGAGGTATGGGTGTTTCATCTTCATTTATCTCTTCAGTTTCTTGTTCAGGAATCTCAGAATCCTCAGGGGATTCAATGAGCTCCTCTACTTCATTATTGTCTTGACCTTTAAGTAAATCATCCTCCAAAAATTTCACATCCCTAGAGACAAAAACCTTTTGGGTCTCAGGGTCATAAAGTTGGTATCCAATACCATCTTTAACATACCCAATGAAGTAGCACTCACGAGTGCGAGATTCTAGCTTACTTGCGTCCACGTTCTTCGCATGAACCAAGCATCCCCAAACCCTCAAGTGATTGACACTAGGTTTGGTTCCATACCAAAGCTCGTAAGGAGTCTTTGGTATAGACTTGCTAGGAATCTTGTTTAGGCTATATATTGCAGTCTCTACTGCATATCCCCAGAAACTAAGAGGTAAATGCGCTTTACTCATCATTGAACAGACCATGTCCATGATGGTCCTGTTGCGTCTTTCAGCAACACCATTAAGTTGGGGAGTTCCAGAAGGAGTGAGATTGGAAACAATTCCACTCTCTTTAAGGTATTCCTTGAATTCATCTGAGAGGTACTCACCACCTCGGTCAGATCGAATCCGTTTAATCTTCCTGTCGGCTTGGTTCTCAACCAAAGCCTTAAACTCTTTGAACTTTTCAAAGGTTTCAGATTTATGACGTAGCAGGAAGATAAACCCGTATCGCGAATGGTCATCGATAAACGTCAAATAATATCGATATCCATTTCTAGTCGCGGTATTGAAGGGACCACATACATCAGTATGTATTAGGTCGAGAATACCCTCGCATCTCGTAACCTTGTTACGGAAAGGCATCCTGGTCATTTTACCTCGAATACAATGTTCACAGGTAGGTAAAATTTGAACCTGTAGAAAATCTAAAGGTCCATCCTTTATCAATCTATTGATCCTATCAACAGATAAATGACCGAGCCTTTGATGCCAAATCATATTCGAATGATTTCCATTCTCCCTGGATCTCTTGGGGTTTTTATTATCAGTGGTAGTGACATTTATGATACATTCATTAATGCACAATTCATAGAGTCCACCAGAAGTCAGAACACCTTCCGCAACAAATTTATCATATTGATTAATGACTAATTTATTACAGAACAGGAAGGAGTACCCATATCTAACAAGCTTAGACACAGATATCAGATTCCTCCTGACCTCAGATACATAAAGACACTCTTTAAGTACTAGGACTCGACCACTAGATAACGACAGTCTGCATGTCCCGATGGCGACTGCTGCAACACTTGCATCAGATCCCATCTGGATAACTATCTCCCCATGCTCCAGATTCCTAGTTTCCTGAAACAAATGCAACGAATTGCATACGTGAACAGAAGCACCAGAATCTATAACCCAACTTCCTTCTCGTCCAACGAGAAAGCTAGTTTCAATGATGAAAGTAGATTTCATACCTACTGGGGCTTTACCTTTGTCAGTGAACTTCAGGTAATCTGAGCAGTTACGCCGCCAGTGCCCCGGCTTCTTGCAGTGGTGACAGACATCAGTCTTTTTCGATGTCATCAGTGTGGAAGCACTAGAAGATGAACCAACTCCTTGATTCTTCTTCTTTCTCTTCGGGGCTGGGCCCTTCTGAGAACCTTGCTTCCGCCCGTGCTTTCCTCTCACCTGTGCAACCATTGCACTAGCAGAGGGGCCGTCCTTTTTCATGACGTCTTCTGCAGACTTCAATGCAGCTAACAACCCAGCGTTAGTGAAGTCACCTTTGTTCATGTGGTAAGACACAACAAAGTTGTTGAAAGACTTAGGGAGCGACAGGAGAATGAAATCAGCTTGCATTTCAGAATCCAAGTAGGCTCCCAGGATTTCCAGCTCAGAGAGGTACCCAAACATTTTGAGTACATGTTCTCTGACAGAGGTCCCTTCCTGCATCTTGCAGCGAATAAGCTCTTTCATCACATTATAACGCTGTGTGCGGTTTATGTCACCGAACATTTCTTTCAGATTCAACACAATCTCTTGGCAATTGTTCATTTCCACATGTTGCTTCTGAAGCACATTGGATAATGACCCAAGGATGTAACACCTTGCCAGATTATGGTCTTCATCATATTTATCATTATATGATTTATCTTCATCAGTCACAGGGTTTGCTATCTTGTCCTTTCTAAGCACGTAGGAGATGCGCTCTGCAGAGAGGACAAGATCCAAATTTCGGATCCAATCCGAATAATTTGGTTCGGTCAACTAGTTGACCTCTAGAAGCCTGCTAAGTGGGTTCATGGACTTCATTTTCTGAAATTAAGAATGCACTATATTAGAATAATTATATATTCATTTTAAGAATAATTTGATTAAGGCATTTTAAATCAAATTTGTCCTGCCATGTCGACTTTGAAAGATTATTCCCTTATTTTTCTTTCAAAGTAAGAGATATACTTACCGCTATATCTCAAGCAAGATCTGGGATCTCCTTTCCTATCTTTGTCACATCTCAATAATATGAGAACTTGCGACTCCGATAAAAAGAAGCGGGAACTCATTCCGCCTTTTGCAAGTCCAACTTGCATTCCCAATTCGGTCTTTAACACCCGGGCCCACCACCCCTAAGATGATGTTGACCCGTTGTTAATTGAACCAACCGTCAACAGGATTAGAACTCGTTATGCGCAATCCAATATCGCCCCAATAATATGAGGACTCGATATTGGGGTCACTACGCATACGGTCTTACTCTTTCGAGAAGCAAAGAACCCGATCCAGATGCGCTTGCATACAGGAGCTGTCACTTCGGACAGGCGTCTCCTACATACAATCCCTGGCGACGGAAACCCTTCGCCTTGACGAGAGACCATAGATGTCACTTATGTGATCCTCCACCTCGTATTCAAATTTTGTAATTAATTATCGTGAATCATATTCACATAATTAATTCTTCCAAGGGAAATACACATCTATTCAAAATAGAGTGTTTATTGGATATGATTAATTTAATCATATTAAATTAATCATTAATCCAATCATCAACAAACATGTCTTTTACTTAAATAGTAGGTATAATCTCAAAATACGTATTATTCGAATTTTAATAATTAGAAAAATACATATTGTCTGTCTCCGGTATTATACAGTCCCTACCCGCTGTCATGGCCAGTACCGACGAGAGTGGGACGGACCACATACGTTGCAACCCGCTACCCCAATGCTCTCCGACTAGGCACCACATCCGCCTCGGGAAAGGATAATACCAGCTAGACCATCATGTACTTTGAGATGTTCATCGATTTTTCAACCGAAAATTATACCATATAATATAAATCAAAACATTTTTTATTATAAGGAGATTTGCTAGACAAATCCCCAATCCTATTCAAGCAAAAGGGTTTTTCATGTAAAAGTTATCCTACAACTATTGTAGGATAAACTATAGTTTTCATGAAAGCAATGTTTGTTGATGAAACAATGATCAAGATCTAATATCTCATCATTGTAGTTTAAGCAAGTGTCATTCAATGAAATAATTATTTCTTTAAATATTTCACAAATATTTATCACTAATTATTCCAGAAATTTAACAATTAATTTTCATCATGATAATTGAATGACATATCACAAGGTTCAAGATCAAAATTGTTAATTTCCAGCAGTGACCCCCAATCACTAAAATTAACTTATCTTGATCAATTTAAATCCAAAAAATGCAAACTCAGTTTCCAAAGATTGCCTATTTGATTTATTAAAGAACCCAAGTGATAATTCACGCATTTCAAGGCGGATTAAAACCTTAATTATCTCATCAATTACGTTCAAATCCACAGTTCCCGCAACAGTGAATATAGTCATATTCAAAAAGCCATATCTTGAGCAAATAAAGTCCAAATTTAGTAAACTCAAGTCCTATGGTTTCCTTGTTTAATGGGGAACAAAATCCAATTGAACATTTCGTGTTTAATCATTTTAAACAGTACATAAAAATTCAATTAGACAGAGGTACGAAAATTGAAATGCAGTAAAAATTTGCAACCCTTTCAAGAACCAAATCGTCTAAGGTGTATGGATCATATCCAAAACCTTATTCAACCTGGCTCTGATACCACTTGAAGGATATTGGGAATCCTTAAGCGCATCACGGAAGCGTGTCGATCGCATCGTATGCAATCGGAGCAACTAGTCGTACTAGATGCTAGATGCAACGGAAATTAAAATTTTAACTTTAAAGATGAAACCACATGATCACGAGAACACTTCTCGGATCGTTTCATCAAACCACAAAGTACAAGGAATACCTCTTGAAGTGTGGTTGTGATCGCGAGATCCCAAAGTAGAGATCCTCCTATCTTAAGTCCGACCCACGGAGAATGCACTTGCGGGCACGATGATAAGTCGCGTCCTTCCCGCAATCCTTTGACGAAGATCCAAGCATCGAGGCGTAGCAAAAATGATCTCCTTCCTAATACACAAAGTGGACGGCCACTTGAATATTAGGGAGACCCCACGAGAACGAGAGAGAGAGAGAGAGAGAGATTAGAGTTCTTCAACTCAAGAATGTTATAGTTTGGAAAGGCTACCCTAGCCCTCCTTTTATACTAGTTTAGGATCCAATGGATCTCAATTCATGGGACACATGGATCCAAGGGCTATGCTTGGTCCATGCTAAATCAATGGCTATGATTGTTGTTGGTTAAAACCAACAACATTAATTTAAATTAAAAAATGTTGCAACATTATCAACATAATTTAATTTAACATTAACTAATTAAGAGATAATGTGATAAATAAAAATGGAGTCAACCAACCACCCTCAAAAATAGGGGGTGTCACCCATGAATAATTCATGGGTGACGCCACCTATGCATGGTGGTTATTTGGCTCCCTTTTATTTATCTTATTATTTCTTAATTAATCACAAAAATATTCACCAAATTAATTCCAAATTAATTTGTGAATATTTCAATCATGCCATTGAATATTACGTGAATCATATTCACAACCCAAACTAATTAGTAAATTGCATTTCCAATTAACTAATGAATGTGAATCCAATCCACATTATTAATTAACAAATGCTATTTACATAAATTCTCTCTCTTATATATGTATATTATAAATCACATTTATAACATACATATATCATGGATAGTGTTATCCACATTCTCTTAATCCTTGATAATTAAATCCAATTTAATTATCTTAGATAATTATTTTCATAATATGAATCATATTCATATTTAAGCTTGATAATTAAATCTCATTTAATCATCAAGTCCTTGCTTGGATATTTCATCAAAAGAATTATTCTTGAACCCTTTCAAGAATAATGTGCTTTCTCCGTAGATACTTGGAGATAAGGACATGGCGATTGTATTATTCCATGTATAGTGACTTGGATGTTGAGATATTATCTCAAATCCAGATCGAACGAACCTCCCACAGATGCTTGATTAAATCAAGACCGCAAATCCAATCTTCTCATTGAATCTGAATCCCATTCAGACCAATGTCCAACACTTGGACTAAGATCGGATTGCTTCTCTACTGAAAGGAGTCACTAAAATCCAGACCTGTTTCATCACTCCCTCGGAATGGAAGCGTCATGGATATACAATCGTTTATGATCACATCACCCTTCAGGTATTCCCAATACCTGTACATCCTGCATACTGGAAGACCCATGATCAACCCGAAGATCAAGATCATTTTTACACTGTCTTCTTCAGGGTTTAATCATTAAGTTTCTCAATCTTGGTCATTGGGATTTGGTATCGATCATATGCTTTCCCAAAGCATATATCATACCTTCAAATTCATGTCATGCTTCCAAAGCACGACGACCATGCATGGAATTTGATCGGTCCCAATACCTCATGAGTGAGCTTATGTCTTCCGGTTCACAAATGAACCTGTATGATCCCTTTGAGAGATCATATTGCTCATATACCCTTATATGCACACCAGCTCGCCGGTGTATAGACCTTGGTTAGGTCATCAACCTATTGGTCTGCCAAATGTACATACTCAGACATATAGCAATATATCTGTCTCCGATCAGAGGATGCGTGCCTATGCTGTGACAGCATTCAACATAGGACTTAGGTTATCTCGATCTCGTTAGGTCAACCCATTGACCTAACTAATCTGACACCTCCAAATCACTATTCCCATGCAGAGGACCTGCATCAAGAGGTCGGTCAGATATCAGCCTATGTGAGAAAGGATTGCCATCTCCTACTCAGGCTGAAGATCTCCACTTGACAATCATTTGACGGTGCTTGATGAGTCCTCTATCTAACTCTTTAGATATTCATCCAAACACCAACCTCTATGATTCATTTAATGAATCAACAGCTATATGATCATCAAGCTGGCCATGGTACATAACCCTAATTGTACAGAGGGACCTTTTAGTGCATTCATTCATATAATTTCAGAAAGGGAGTGAAACATCAATAACTTTTATTGATAAACTTAAATATTACAATATCATTTATTGTAAGAATGGTTCCCCCAGGGCTCACAAGTCTAACAGCTCCCCCCTCCCGACCCCAACCCCCACGCCCCTGCCAACAAGCCCGCGACCTCGAAACCCTCTCCCATCCCTCCGATCCCCTTGGCCGCACCGATCCCTCCCCTGCTCGAAGCGCCCCCGCCCGCCTCGGCCTGCAACAGAGTTCCTCCCACCGCATGCAAGTCCGACCCGCGGATTTCAACGTGTATCCCATCAGGAGCTTTTTTTTCCTTTTTTGGATTAATCCTAGTCGTTAGGTGTACTGTGGTTAGATTAACTCCTTCCTATGGTTGAGTTAACGTGTTAAACTAACGGAGGGTTATGGGTGTGAAACGGAGTGACTATCTAAGGTTTCTCGTGTAATTCGTGATTATGCTGGGTTATGAATGTTATTGCGAAATTACTCAGGGTTATGGTGTAATTATCCCTAGTTGTAATGGTATACCGCCACCCATCCTCTCTTTTATAAGTACAAATATAATCGTAGATGATTATTACTATCAATCAAGATCTTAACCAAATTCAATCAATCAAGACCCATAAATATTCATCAATGTTTACGTGCTAATAAGTTTGCGTGCTAATGCAATTTGATTAATATGTTTACGTGCTAATGCAATTTGATTTAGAATCAAATCTCCTTAACAGAGAATTTAATATACTAAATTAAGATTAATATATCAATTCCTACTAATCACGGTTGTATTGAAATCTATAACGATCTTTACATTAATTTGATTCCATATTGGATTATACAGCTTTGCAAACACCTCTCGCAAGTTTCCACCACTCTGGTTGTCACACTCCTCGAGGGTTCCTTGACGTGCTTCCTCTCAAAAACTTTTGTACAACTCAATGTTGTGCATTCTAACATAGCATTCCAAACTCATCTCTCTTTCTCGTAATGGATCTCTCGTGACTAGATTTTGTGTCGTAGTTCTCTCGTAAAGCAATCCAAACTCATCTCTCTTTGTTGTATACTTTTGGAGTAGAGATGTCAGCTACATGTTGCCCTCTCTCATCATATTGTTGGTCCTAGAAAGAATAGAGCTCAACCATTTGTCACATCCTTTCCTTCAAGTCTGTATACTATGTTCGTCATCCCCATTCCTTGCTTCACCACATGTACTCCCTTGCTTGCTATGAGAACTCCACCTTTTAGTGGTGGCTCGATGTCCTCATGACTCGCTAGTAGCAATGAAATCAGTGTATCTATATTGATAGGCACGTGTTTGATACCTAACACTAATCCAACTCCCTTAACATGGTAAAACTCTACACCTGTCATCCTGACCATGTCATCATCATGTGCATGTTAGTGCTGACTAGATAAACACACGTGATACGAACACTTCAAGTTTGGAAGTTATCTTGAATTTGCCTTCATATCTTTTATATATGCTAGCAAGTCTCCCTCACATAGTACGATGGAATTCTCTTGATCTAACTCTAAATCACAGACCTTATTATTCACTTTTTAATTCTTGTGTCTAGGACAATGATGAATACCCATTCATGCAACGTTATTCCTTTATTTTGTCTTTAAAACCAGTAGCTAAATACATGTAAATATAGGTAACTTGTACAAATTAACTTTGTAACTGTTGTATGTAAATAGTGCTTTAATACATGTAGTTAAATACAAAATCAATATATAAAGAAAAGAAACAAATAAAGGAAATATTGCAAATATTGTCTGACCCTAAACACCAGGACTAAGTCAATATTCAGTTGGTCGATAAGGAATAAAGTGGGAGGAGATAAGGGTAAATAAATACAGATAAATTGGCACTGACACCTCGAAACCCTAGGTGACCAATACATTGCATATACAATCTAACTTACACTAATTTATACAAACTCTTTCACACCTCAAATAAAAGATATTTTCTATACAAAAATGTACATAAAAACACATAGAAAATTACAAAAATAATTGCAAGAGGAAATAACGTATTGTATGATTGGGACACACGTATGCAAAGGTCGTAAACAAAACTTCACAGAACCATATCTTCTCCATATGAACTCAAAATTGACTAAACTTACCTTTATTGTGCTCTAAATTAAATTATCTATATAATGAAGGTAATTTTCATTACAATTGGTGTTAAGATTCGAAAGTTGGCTTTTGGCTTCCATTGTATCATATATTTATATATTGTTATTCATTTAATTCATTCTTTATATTTTAAATCTTTTTATATTTTTAAATACTTGTAAACATTATTTGAATTATACTAAAAATACAACATAAAAAGAAACCATTATATATCATTAAAATAATAATATAATATAATATATAGGTATAATATACATGTATTATACATACCCATATTTAATTAACTGTGCAAATAAACTCAGAAAAATAAAATAAAATAATGTAAATAGATATTTGAATATGGAAAAAGGGAGCCTACACCTGGCTTTTTTTCATTATTTTTAATTTTTTTAGAATAAAAACTTGGAGGAATTAAATCATCATATATCATGATGGTGTCATTTCAAAATTCAACTTAATTCGGAACTTCTATTATCTCCATCAATTCTACCAAATTTTAACAGTCTCAGAATAGTTGAAATTGACTCCGTCTAGATGAACATGTTAGGAAATTTTGTTTTGCATGAAACTTGAAACATATATTCCCCTCAATATATTACACAAATCCCCCTAAGGTTTCCTTCAAAATAAACTAAAAATAATAATAATAAATCGGGCATAGGTAGTTACCTACACTCCTGAGTGTAGGCTCCCAGCTCCCTTTGAATATAGTATAAATATATAAATTATGTATATAAAATAATAAATAGTAAAATAAAAATAAAATCAAATACACTATATATATTTACACCTGTAATTATACTTGTAAAAATTAACGTATAATAAATAGACTGATAAAGTAAATAAAAATTACCTTAAAATAGTACAAAAAATAAGGAACAACCTTCATGTTTTATAAAAAAAACTAATAACATCGTTTGCTACTTTATATTCATTTTATTCCCATTTTACTTGTATTTTATCTGTTTGTGGCCGTCGTGAACTAATCACGGAGCAGCCCTAGTTGACCTCAGTCAACTTCCCGCTCCCTCTTTGGACTGGTCCGTTCGTGGGGTTTAACTTATTTTACCTCATTTCCCGATCAATAAAGACTCCTTCTGCCCTTGAATTGTTCTTGTGAAATGTTCACCTAACTATGATCTTTCATGTAGATCAAGAGTCAACATCAGTCAACTCTCGATTCCATCAAAAACCCTAGGCAAAGATCCTCTCTCAGGCAGTTTGTATATGATATCGCCTCCTCACATTTTGAAAATATAATCCCTCCTGACCAACTTTTGTCCCCTTGGATCGAAGCATGAAGTGATCCTATGTGGCAGGGAGTGATCCCCATCGATTCATAGCAAGAAGGAGCTAGTTCAAAGCTGATTCAACCCATCACCCGAGCTTCTCCGACGATCTTCTGCTCCCGGCTACATAAAGCATGTGAGCTTCTATTTCTTTTGCTTTTTCAGTTCCTAGGGATATCAATAGTGTAACTTTGTGTTTCATTTCGTTTGATTTTATCTTTTATATATTAAAGTCTAGAAATCGTAAGATACAGTCTCTGTTCACTTTGATATCAACTATTAACCCCTCTCCTGATCACCCCCACATCTTCCCATGCTCATCTTCTTTCACCCCGACCTAGTTTCACCTAAGATCTCGTTAAAATCTGGAATATCAATGCTCCTCCTCCACCTCTAATCAGAGTACCTCTGCAACACCCCTTCCACCCTTTTTAAAGTATCTAACGGGTCGAAGAGCTTCGTCCTCGACCTGTGAGCCTTCCTTTACTTATAGGAACATCATTGGACCCCTTCTGGGGCTTGATTGAGTCCTAGACAGAAGCATCAATTCTTTGAGCTTGATCGAGCTCCAGGTCTCTCCTCAACGAGATCTGGATCCATCTGATACCTTAGGTCATTGCGGAATCTGCCAAGGAGCATTTTGAGCCATCCAACAACCCAAGAGACCATCGAGATCAGGCATTTTGTTGGAACGAATCTCGACAAGTCAATCCCTTTTCCTTGTTCTTCTAGGTTCCCTCCCAATCATCAAATCGAAAACGCTCAACTAGGTATGTAGGAGCCATCCGATTGAGCCCTGAAGAGCAGTCGGATCATAGGGCGAGATCTAATCTCTGCCCTCCATCTGCGAAACATCATCGGTCATCCATTGTGTGACACATGGATAAGTGGGGCTTCATCTGGCGTCCGTCATCGCCTATTGAAGGGTACAATACATATCTTCCCCTCTTATTTTTGTATTTTATATTTAGTTCAAAAATTTTCAATTGCTATTGTAATATTTCTGTAATAATTAGATATAGACCACAAGCTTGTCTCTATTCGCATTTCAGTCCATTTCACATCACCACTGTCAAGTTTGTGTATTTTATTTTGGTCAAAAAACTTTAAATATTAGTATAATTATTTTTGGTAAATTTGCATGCTTGTCCATGTTGTTTGGGTTAATTATATTTATAACCCTACTAATGCGAAATATGTTTGAAATTGTGGAAATATTTCATTCATGCCTATAAACGTGTTTAAATTGTTATTGAATGCTTTGATACTTTTTGAAATTGCAACTAGGTCCCTTATTGTAGATTTAATTTGTAGTTGTATTCTATTATTAAATATAGCATTTTGTATCTAAAAATTATGAGAAAAATTTCTTAAGTGTCTAGAACCATTATATATCACATATATTTTCCTTAAGGAAATTAAAATTATCTTCCTATTTATAAAAATATAAAACATTACATTTTCTCCTTTCTAGAATTTCAAAATCTATAAATTTACAATATATTATCAAAATTTCAAAAAAAAATCTCTGTGTTTATTTACAGATATTTTAACTTCTGTAAAAATATTTTTGTAATATATTATTGAAAACTACTACAAAATAAAAAATACAGAAAAATTTATAAAAATTATGAAATTTTGCAGTGAAATAACAAAAATATTCTCTAAATTTACAAATTTTCTTTATATTATATAGTATCAGGAAAATTGAATTTCAGCTCAATATGATTTGATAGATATTTTTAAGCCCATTTCAAGTTTGTTGATATATTGTTTTGTTTATTTTGTGTATTTCCTTATTTTAAAATCTGTAAAAATTCTCAAAAAAATATCCAAAAATTATAAAAAAAATAGAGAAAATTTTATAAAACCCAAAAATACTTTCTTTTTGAATTTTGAGTTTATTTATTATATTTGAAAAATTCAATGCATCTTTTTTATCCTTTCATTTACATATTTATTTATATTAATTATCTATTATATATTAATTTATAATTTATTTTTAAAATTTCAAAAAATTAAAAATATGCAAAATAAAAAAATATAAAAAATTTATAAAATTAAAAACCCGTAAAAATATTAAAAAAATTTAAAATACAAAAATCCCTAAGGTGTCTATTTATTTCTGTTGCTCTACCTAGTATTCTCCTTTGTGCTTCGAACCCTACTCCTTGCGTACTATACACATCGATTCTCGTACATTTCAAATGACGATGTTGCCAAGGAACATGGGTTTGTAGAGTATAAATTAGACACTTAGATCATTTTGCCTTCATTTCATTGTCAATTTTTTTCTCTTTATTCTATTTTTATTTAAAATTATTCTGACCATCTTCTTGTTTGAATTTATTGCGAGAGCCGCTTATCGAGGGAGGATTTCCTTAGAGATTTGACACATTCGAGAGTTGCGGAGACTGGTGGTTCTTTGTCCATCGGTAGGATAGAGTAGTAGAGGACACAAGAAGACAAGCAGAATTTTTTTTAGCATATATTTTTATTTTGAGAGAGAGAGAGAGATTCATTTGTTAATTTGTAATCATACCGGACCTTGGACACTTGAATACTGCAGAAGTTCATTTCACCAAGTGATAGTTCACTTGGGAGACTTGATGGTTTTTTTGTGATTTAATCACCTTCTACATTTATTTAACCTTATTTTCCTCTTTTTTTCATTTGTTAGCAATGATTTGTGTTTTCTACTTATTTTATTTTACATCTTGTGGAATGAGCCCTTAGATCAGTAGCAGTGATTATTGGGTAAAATTAGGTCCACATCCTTAAAAGAATTCATGTGATTATAGTCTCTATCGATTGGTCTTAGTCAAATTGAACAAAGTTCTTCGCACTAATATAATCTCATGTTAGAGGTTGATTTCCTCGTTACATTTCATATAGCTTAGTTTAAATTTTCTGTTTTACATCCCACATGGAGAGAGCTGGGAAGCAATGTAAGTCCACTTACTGAGCATCACATCATTTGATTTCCGACTTGCATTGCTTTTCTATAATCTGCCTCTAATTTTGACCACATAGAACAAGAAAGAATTGATCAAATCGTTAGGCCTTTGCATTAAATTTACTCAAAATAAGTGAAAATCATAAAAATTAAAAAAGGAACTGCTAAGAAAACTTTGACCTAATCAAAATTTAATAATTGAACTTTATTGTTTTGGGTTCACAACATCTTCATGGTATTCAGGTTCCTTTCAGAAAGAGTGAGGTGCGATCCTTAAGGAATAGAGCTTAAATGTCATCCTAGGTACTGCCTTGTCTATTGCATGGATGCATGAAATATTGGTGCTTCTATCAGACGTGGATGAGTAGGGCATAGTTTACTTGCGGACTTTGTCTGAAGTATCAATCATAGGTCATTCCCTCACCGGAGTGTTTGTCTCGTCATCTCGCATTCGAGTAGGTCCTTGTTTATTTACAGACTTGGTCTTATGTATCAGTTTCGCCTATCAACTTTCCCCTCAATTTCTTTTGTTGAGCAGTGGTCAAGATCTGATAATATGGACCTTTAAAAAATACATGCTACTAGTTACAAAGTGGGAAGTACGGGTATTTTTCCATACTCACTCTCATGTACTATTAGACACTAAGGACTAATTAACATGATTGCCTGATACAACTAATAAAATTGAAAGATAATCATCGAACTCTTACAACTCATTATGTCGAGTTGGTGAATTAACGCTTGTTTTGGGGTTTGATTGATTATTTTTAAATAGGTCAAGATAAAAAATATCACACCTTTGTGACTTTCATCTCACACTCCTTTTTCCACATCTCCTTTTTGCCATGTTCATTTCTGGGCCTTCTCTTCTCATACCTTCTTGAATCCTTCACTTCCTTTATCTATTCCATCGTCCACTTCTTTTTATCTCCCATGATGTCTCATCTTGGATGGTTTTGCTCGGACTTTGTGAACACGTACATCGATTTTCGGATGCTGATATCTTCAATAATGCGAGGTAATCTCCAAAAAGTAAGTTCGGATCTTGCAGACTTCTCTTTAGACTCCCTAATTTCACTCGCTTCGAGGATTGAGATTACTCTTGTCCCGATCTTCCCTTTTTCCCCACATTTCTATCACTAATAAATCCATTGTTCGAGATAAACTGTCCTATCGAACTTGCTCCTTCTTTTCTAAGGATTGATTGGTTCTTATTTCCCAATGCAGATTCTTCACCCGATCAGGAGACCGAGTTACAGCTTGATATTGAGATGTCTCCCTAGAGACGAGGCAAGGGACCAACTTCAGATGAGACAGTGGACCAGAGTGAGGTCAATAACAAGTTGCTAGCATCAATCCAAGCCATTCAACAACAATTGACAGACCACGCTCTATTTCGTCCAAGCTGCGTTCAGAGAAATGCTTAATGATATGAGGAGAGATCGAGAAAGTCAAGGAGGAGAAGATTAGGAACATCGTGCTGGAAATGATGATGATCAGCCTGCAGGAAACTCTAGAGGGGAGGAGAGAGTTAGGCATTCCAAACCGACTCTGAAGGATACATACAACCCTGGCACTGTTCAGGTTACTGAGTGGATCCAGATACCTATGATCCACAACCATTTTAAGTTGAGGCCCTCACTGTTTCCTCTATTGCCGATCTTACATGGCAACACAAATGGACAACCTCACATCCACCTGTAGCAATTTAATAGGATCTGCAACACCATGTACTACCCCAACATCTCATTAGAGGTAGTAAAGATGTCCGCCTTCCCTTTTATCCTTCAAGATAAGGCTGGATCAATCACCTTGGGAATGTGGTGATGACTTGGGAAGGATTAAAATTATCATGCGTGCACAAGTATTATCCCCTGGATCGTCTAAATAAGATGTGAGGCTTGATCTCCATCTTCTCCCAAATGTCTCACAAACAGTTTCACGAGGCATGGGAAAGATTCAAAGATCTCATGGAGAAGTGCCCCCATCATGAACTACTGAAGACCAGCCTGGTCCAGAACTTCGTTGGGGGCTTCATTAAGAAAGCCAGCGGCTTGTAGATGCCACATGCAAAGGATCACACTTCTACAAGGACGAAAATAGCATAAGGAAGATCTTCAAGGAGATGGTTGAAAGCTCAACTGCCTTATCTTCATCCCATGTGTTTCAGAAGACTTCAGCGATCCCGCATACACTTATGAATGCAGCATCTTACCATGAAGGGGAGAGAGAGAGTGAGAGATGACTTCCAACCTCAGCATCGTCATGAACCATCTCTGTAAGGTAGACATCATTGAGAAATTATCAAAATCACTATAAAAGCTCGATAAAATTTCCAAGCAGATTGAGCATCAGGTGAGCACCATCCATGCTTTCCAGTCTATGAAGGAACCAGTCGAGCACTCTACCAAACCAAATAAGCCATCCCATCAGAAGAGTCATGGGCCACAATAGTTAGTTCAGCATGTGTACAACGTGCAGATACATGACCAAGTATCATCATCGCCACAATAGCAGATGGTAGTGTACCATCCATAACCCCAGGCTTATTTTGAGCCTTTGTATCCTCCACAAATTCATGAGATGAATGTTGTGTGGGCCAACGAACAAGCTCCAACCCATCCAGGAGGACAAGCTCAGGGTCCGAGCACAACTATCCAACCACTCATTCTTCAATAGGGTGGACGGAACTTCCAGCAGCACCAATACTACTCTCCACACCAAGGCAACAAATGGAGACAATAGCAATACTGCAATCGGCAGCCGGCATATCGCCAATTGTATCATCATCAACAACCAGCTGCTCAATATCAAAACCATTTCTTCTGTCCTCGTTAACAACAACAACAATTCCCTCTTCATCAATCCCAGTACTACCAACAACAGTCGTAGTATCACCAGCCTCAACTCCCTCCTATTGTAGAATCTTCAGAGGTCGCTTCGTTGAACCTTGCCTTGGACTGTCTAGCTCAACTGATCAAGAACATGAATGAAATGAGCCAGGAGATTGATGACCTCACTTTCGCAAAGGCAGTCATTCCAACGCAGGTGGAGGTAAACCCCAACAACTTCAGGAGAAAAGCGAAGGTAGGCTGTAATGCAATATCACCTCCTGAACAAGTATAAACTCTTTTATGTTATCTAATGTTATTAATCTCAGGAGCGGTAGAACACTACAACTGCCTACTCCGGCCAAGGGGAAAGATCAAACTTCTGTTGGCGAATTCATCACAACTAGTTGATCTCGCATGTGAGTCTGGATCTGATGAGGAGGAACGAGTAGCACCACCACCATCATCAAAAAGATAAAAAATGAAGAAAAACAAAAATCAAGCAATAATAGCCAAGACCATGCCAATACAACCACAGATAAGCCAGAATTAGCAATTGATCCTGCGAAAATCAACACACACGAATTTCCCACTTTTGTTCCACCTTCTATTTTTTATGGTTCGATCCTAACATCAGGGAACTATTGCAAAACATTATGGTGAAGATGCTACTATTAAAATCCATGGAGTAAATGTCAATGATGAAGAAAAGACTGAAAGAGGCATGCACTACAAAGAGTCAACCCCAAAAAACCTTGCACTAAAAATCGGAGAAACATGTTATAACCATGGCAACTATCAATGCAATCAACAACCTCCCGAGCAAGAAGAATGACATGGGAGTGCTTCTTATCAGATGTGAGATGTTAAATCAGGAGTTTAAAAGAATACTCCTTGATAGTGGATCATCGATTAATCTTATGCCTACGTCACTACTCAAGGAATTTGGGTTAGGACCTCATAAAGCTAAAAGAGTGATTATGCAATTTGCAGATACATCAGTGAAGTGACCAAGGGGGATTTTGGAGGATGCCATTGTTACAACCCAAGGAATGCAGTTCCTTGTGGATTTTATTATGCTTGATATGGGCACCACAACACCCTTATTGCATACCCCAATCATATCGGGACAACTGTTCCTTCGTACAACCAAAGTAGTGGTTGCCTATGGCACTGGGAAGATCACGTTTCACTTGAGCAACGATAAGTCACTCATTGAAACGATCCAAGTACCCAAGCTCGCAGAGTCTGTATCAGATGAGAGTGAGTAGATTCAGAAAGCAACAGAAGATTGTGACTCGGTGGAGATCAGAGAGACATCATTGTCCCTAGATGATAAGGAAACCCATGATGTTCTCTCCAAGGAGGAGGTCCTAGAAAGCACAGTCAAATCGCCCTTCGTCCTTGAAGATGAGGCCCATGGTAATATGCTATCTGAAATGATTGAGATTGACCCATCTCTAACAGAGCAAGACGAGTTCCTTGTAGATCTTTCAGTTGTCTTGTGCTCTGAGCCAAAAATACTCTAGGTGGACATCACACATTCGATAGGTCTTATACCAATCAGAGTTGATGAAGTTTCCATCGAGCTGAATCCAACCCTTCCAGAGTTGAAGTCTTTACCCTCATAAATGAAGTACACCTTCCTTGCGAGAGAGGAAAACATGTTCGGTCACTATCAATTCTTAGTTGACAACAGTTCAAGAATCTCATTTATTCAAGGTTCTAGAGAGAAACCGCAAGGCTATTGGCTGGAAAATTTTGGATCTCTATCGATTAAACCCTTCATTTTGCTCGCACCACATCTATTTGGAAAATGACTCTTGGGCTTCCCATGAATTTCAGTGTAGGCTAAACCCAAATCTCCAGGAGGTCATGATGAAAAAAATCACAAAATGGTGCGATGTAGGATTTATCTATCCCATCTATGATTCAAAATGGGTAGTCTATCGCATGTTATTCCCAAGAAGGGATCATCATCCTAAAAAACGACAAAGGAGAGGAGATCCCAATCATAGTGCCCATTTGCGCGTCTATGTGGATTACAGACGCATGAATCTAACGATTAAGAAAGATCATTTCCCTTTTTCTTTCATTGATCAGATAGTTGAAAGACTTCTGACAAAGAAATATTTATGTTTCTTGGATGGGTATTCTGGCTATAATCAGGCTGCTATAGCCCCTGAAGACCAAGAGAAGACCAGCTTTACTTGTCTATCTGGGACGTATGTGTTCAGATGCATGCCGTTTGGACTATGTAACGCCCCCACTATATTTCAGAGATGTATGTCGGTCGTATTTGTAGACATAGTGGGTGATTTTCTTGAGGTATGCATGAATAACTTTTCAGGCTACGGAGACAACTTTGATTAATGTTTGATATATTTAGGCCAGGTAGTTCAGCGATGCTGCTAGGTCATTCTAGCATTCTCATGGGAGAAGAGTCACTTTATTGTGATTGAAGGATTGTGTTGGATCACGTCGTCTCCAAGTGAGGCATCGAGGCCGACCCGACCAAGGTGGAGGTAATATCGAAACTTGAACCACCTACTTCTTTGAAACACAGTAAGATTGCCCGATCATTAACATAACTCTTGGACAAGGAGACCAAATATATTTCAGATGACAGAGTGCTCCATGCCTTTCATCAGCTAAAATAAATAATCACCCAAGCTCCTATCCTACAACCGTCGGATGGGTCTCTTCCATTTGAGATCATTATGGATGTTTCAGATTATGCTATTTGGGCTATGTTGGGGCAATGATAGGATGGATGGTCATTTTCTTTTCACTATGCTAGCAGAACTCTCGATGAAGCCTAAAGGAATTACACTGCGATTGGAAAAGATCCGCTAGCTGTTTGCACTGGAAAAATTCAGGTCCCATTTGCTCAGCCCGAAAGTGATCGTATACACTGACCATTTTGTCATCCAGTACCTACAACGAAAGAAGGATGCAAAGTCACGCTTACTTTGTTGAATCCTTCTACTCCAAAAAATTGACCTTAAGATATGTAATAAACCTGGAGTTAATTATTTGGTGGCAGATCACTTTTTCAGAATCACTGAAGCAGATACTCCTGAGCAAAATATCATTCTTATCGCTGAGACCATCCTAGACGAAGCCATAGAACTACCTTGTCTCTAAGAAAGTCCCACAAGATTCCTCTAAGCTGAAAGTGAACAGGTTCATGTCCGACATACATTTTTACCAGTGGGAGGATCCATATCTGTTTCGTGAAGGTGTAGATTATATCTGGCAAAGATGCATTCCTGAAGAGGAGTATATGAGTGTCATGAACCAATAACACAAGTTAAAATCTGGTGGACATCATTCTAGAAAGCGAACAATAGCCAAAGTTCTTCAACATGGCCTCAGGTGGCCAACTCTTTTCAAACACGCTACTTAATATGTCAAAGGATGTACTAATTACCAGAAGATGGGATGCACCATTAGCTTCCGAGACACCATGCCTCTCAAGTATATTCAGATTCTGATGTCTTTGACACATGGAGCATCAATTTCATGGGACCATTACCAAACAGTCAAGGTTTTGGGTACATATTGCTATCTATTGATTATGTAAGTACGTGAGTGGAGGGTATCCCTGCTCAAGCCACAAACAGTCGTATGATTTGTCAGTTCCTCAAAGCTAACATAATTGTGTGGTTTAGGATTCTAAAAATATTGATATCAGATGGAGGCATCCCCTTCATAAAGAAAGAGGTCAAGAAGTTGAGCAAGAAGTACGATATAGAACACCGTGTCACATCTCCATACCACTCAGAGACTAATGACTTGGTTGAGTGTTCAAATGGGGAGATCAAAACAATTCTGCAGAAACTGGTACGTCCTAATCGTGAGAATTTGTCGCAGTTGCTTAACTCAGTTCTTTGGGCTTATTGTTCCACGTACAAGTCTCTATTAGGCATGTCTCCCTACTACCTAGTGTATGGCAAGCCTTGTCATTTATTCGTGGAACTCATTCATAAATCCTTGTAAGCATTCGATTTATGCAATATGGATAGAGAGAAAGCTGGGAAAAGCAACAAGCTAGACCTGAATCACTTATTGGAATTCAAAGACTCGGCATATGGCAACAACCTCATGTACATATAAAAGGTCAAGCGATGGCATGACAAGCATATCAGACGAAAGGCCTTTGAGATGAAGCATATCATACGAAAGACCTTTGAGCTGAAGCATGAAGTGTGGTTTTGCTAAGTTAAAATTGTTTCCAGGCAAGCTGAAGAGCAAGTGGTCCGAACCCTTCATCGTGAAAAGTGTGCATGACAATGGTTTAATTGTAAAATCGTGATTTTCATCTGATGCACAATCTTTTGTAGTTAACATATAGCTATTGAAACCATATCTTGAGCATGACATTTTCCTGTCTCTTGTAGACTCAGTTCAGGTGATATATCAAGAATAGCTTTAGATGCTGAGGAGCCAGACATATAAAATCCCATAAATATCATTTCTTTTTCTTCTTTTCTATTCCTTCTATTCTTCTTCTTCTTATTAAGTAATCCCTTTCATCATCTCTATACTCAGGAAATGCTTCATCCTAAGTATAAGGGGGAGACTGACTCAGGTGTTCATCCTTTGATCCCTCACCTATCTCTCAACTTGTTGATATTATGTCTATACTTAAGGATATTTTACCCTAAGTACAGTGGGAGACATGACGAGCCTATGATTTCGTGTATTCTAACCCTTGATCATCTCCACTTTCTGTACAGTCTGTTATACTTAGAATTAGTTAACCCTAAGTATTAGGAAAACAATCGACTTCACATTCTTTAAGTCGTTGTAGTTTAGACTTTTCTATACTCAGCATGAGTTATGTCTTCCTTTTTCTCTTTGATCACTATGAGGACATAGTTTGCACTAAGTATAGGGGGTCGTATATACATTGTATATATATTAGACATAACTCGTACTTTTATATTTTTAATATTGTGGATATTATACTATTGGGTAAGGGTATACGAAAAATCAATAATAAATAATAACACCTATATAAAACTTACATTTTTAAACTAACTCTTTTCTTTTTCGAAATCCCATAAAATTTGAAAAATCCCAAAATACCTAACAATTTGCAAAATGTTTTCAAAATGTCACAAAATTTTGCAAAACCTTTTGAAAACCCATAAAAATTGCAAAAATAGAAAATGTTTTCAACAAAATATTTCTGGCAATGTATAAGCATTTTTCTGAATGATTTTGATAATTGAACAAGTTTGAATAAAATCAGAAGATTACAGCTTGTTCTAGACCTTAATTCACCTAATTTCAGAGGAACTGTTAAGGACTGTAATTGAGATTATTCGGGTCACTTTGACTTAATTCTTTGGGTAACATGAGACTGTTTCGTGTGTCAATTCAATATGACTAACTAATACCTTTCATGTCATCCTTACAATTCTTGAGACAATATCTTGATGTAGAACCTCATATTCAGCACTTATCTCAACCAAGATGGGTTGTTGAAAGATGTTAGAGACTAAGTCTGGATGATAGTAGATTGTGTCGTCAAGGGTGGCTTAAGAACCATTCTTGGAGATTGTCAAAATCGGTACTTCAACCTGTTGTTTCTATGGTAGCATGGGCATCTAAAGATTGGAGATTTGATAGAAATAAAACTTCGGATGAGGGATGGTCTGCTAGCATAATTTTTCCAAGACTCCAAAACATGATCGAACCAAAAGATTCTATATCCGTCAAGGCAAAACAAGAATGCAGTACAATGACAGAGAAAGAAATATTAAAAAGAAGACTATAAAAAAATTCCAAAAGTTTGAGCTTCAGGAGAGGTCAGATTCTTGGTGGAGTCTTGGTTACACTGACCGAACTTCATAGGGATATGTGACACACCAGTTCATGTCTATTATCTTGGTAGATTTGATGGTGCTAAAAAACTTAATTATCTTCATAAATTTGATTAAAAAATAATAAAAAAAGTAATTTACATTCGGCCCATGGGCCGGCCCGGCTCAGACCTGGGCCGTGCTTGGGCCTTGAAGTATGGCCCATAGACTGGGCCGGGCCTTGGACAAGGGGTTTTAAAACCCCAGCCCGTTCGGCCCGGCATGGACTTTGGCCAGGTCTAACAAACCATAAGCAAACCCTAGTTGACCTAGGTCAACTCTTTGACCCAAGCCACCTACCTATCAGTGAGAAGACCCCCGTCTTCTCCCCTTTTTCCCGGGTTGATAGCCACTCTAAAAGGTCCAATCTCTCAACCAAATCAACTGTCGATCATCTCTAATGCACACCTAAGCCCTTATCCTCTGTACATAGTTCAGAGTCATCCCAAACCCTAGGCCAATAAGCATTCTCCATTTTGTCTATAAATAAAATCCTCCTTCCTTCCTTGATTTGATCCCTCTTCGAGCCCCAAATCTTTTGGCCCTGTCTGTGTGTTCCCGGTGACAGAGTGAGCATCCCTCAAGCGTCAGGGAGTACAAGGAGGAGAGGAGGAGGTCCAAGGCATCCTTCTGGTCAGGCCTCTACTCCCTGGTCCCCATGTATGAACTATTTTACCCATTTCTAGGTAGATTAGGCTCAATTTTTAGTTTCCTAACTTTTGTTTCATCTTTAGATCCATAGTTTGTCTTAAAATTGAAAATCGAAGATCGCTACAGCTCTCTGCTATGACCATGTTTCCGTTGGCCCCATGATTGTTCCAACTTCCTGATCATGCCCATCTTCTTCCCTATCGTCTGCTTCACCTTTTCCAAGTCTTGATCCAACCTGATCCCTTCTAGATCAGCGAATCGGAGCTCCTTCTCCACCTTTCGTCGGAGTTCCTCTGTTTACCTCCACCGTAATGCACAACAGCTTCATTTTGGGTTGAGGCGATTCACTTCGAGCCCTTGAGTCTCCTTTTGCAGGTTCAACACACCAAAGACCCCTGGAGGGTTGATTCTAGAGCTGAAGGAGGTTTCCAAGAACCTGACTTTTGGGTGAGCTCCAGGCTCCCTCCCAACGAGGCCTGGACCTTTTGTCTAGTGCCATTCGATGCGGAGGACTCCCAGGAAGACGTTGGAACCCCTTAGCACGGAGAAAGGAAGCCGGAGCAAGGAGACACGCACGATCAAAGGAAGGACAGGAAAGTGTTCTTCCCTGTTCTTCCTCTGAATCAGCACCGTCGGATCTCATGCACGACCCAGATCTGATGATCAGTCGATGCCAAGCAAAACGATGTCTCGCTACCGTTGTCAGATGCTCTTAAGTGCACCTACACGACACACTTCTAGCCGTTGGATCATGTCTCTACATGGCTAAATTTCATCGATGCCCCTACCATTTTTTGTATATTTTTATTTAATATTTAAATTTAGTCTGAAGTATAAATAATAGTGGTAAAATTACATGGAACCCCTCTCATTCAAGTGTATTCACATGTATATCCGTACCAGCTCACCCCACGTTCCGCTAAAGTGAGGTGGATATTTTGCAACTATACCCTCATAGGTTTTTGCATTTATAATTTGTCTAGAAAGTTTTACATTACACGCTAAATTTTGTAGATAAATTGCATAAAGGACCTTGAATGTTTTGTATATCGCAAATATGCCCCTGTTAGGTGATTTTAAATTACATGTGTGGTTAAATTTCACCTTTGCCTTTGGATTTTAGTATTAGGGTTCTGAAATGCGTGAAATTTTCTTAATAGTTACAAGAAGGTCCCTGCTAGTATTCATTTTTATGCACGTATCTCTAATTTATATAAATAACATGAGTGCTCCAAAAATAATGCAAAAATAGGACAAAGTACCTGGATGCTTGATCTTTTGCATCATATTTTTATTTTTGCATTTTATGCATTTCAAACATTTATTAAAAATCAAATAGAACACATTTTGCCCATGTTTGACATAAAATTTTCAAAAAACGATAAAAACTTTTTGAAAAATTCCAAAAAAATGTATTTTACCTATTATGGTATATAATAACTTCAAACCAAGAGGCCCTAAAATAGAAAAAAGAAAATGATAAAAATTAAAAAGCACCAAAATCCAATAAAAATTAAAAATTCCTCAAAAATTCCAAAAATATTTGTTTCTGTTCGCTAATTTTATTTATATAATAGTACATAAAATTTTTTTGGGAATATTCTGACTTTATTTAGTATTTTTAAATTCGAAAACAATTTGACCATTTATTCAATCCCCATTTTAAGATATTTTTTACTTTAAAAATACATAAAAGTAAGCAAAATACCCATAAAATCACATAAACATAAAAAATATAAAAAAAACTCAAAAACTTTTTATTCTGTGAATTTTAATTATTTTTACCTATTATAATACTCTACCTTGTATTATATAACTGTGTATATATAGTTTATATTACAAGTATAAATACGTATAAATATTTATAAAAAAAGAACATATATATGATATATAATCATGACTATATTTATTAATATTATCTGATTAATATATATTTATTATGATTTATTATGATTTATATATATTATATCCTGTATACATTCTTATATATCTTTTGATATACATATTTAGATATTTTTATATAATTTTTAAAGTAAAAAAGATTTTAAATTAAAAAAATCAAATAAAATTTTAAAAATGAAAGCCCACATAAAAAAGAAACTTGTGTACATGATGATTAGCGATATTCCTCAGGCTACCATGTTTGCTCTCTATGGTTCGACCTCTACATGTTATACATCTTTGTTTGTGGAGTATAATAAATTCTACTTCACATTTTTCGTTCATTGATTAATTATATATTGTGGGTACTTGTTGTTTGGTCCAACTTTCATGAGTGATCGCCTCAACGATACTTTATCTTCGTTATTCTTTTAGTAAGGATTGTTTTAGACCCTCGTGGAAATCTGTTCAACAAATGGCACTATTGCTGGGGAGAAAAGAAACAGCATAATGGCATGTGAGGCACGTGCACTTGGGAGGGACCTAAATGTAATTGAGATAAGGCACGGGGTGTGAGTGCAATTTGCCCAGCCTGCGCGCACCTTGCACGTACGTGAGCTAGGTTCGGAAGTTAGTTCGGTTAGTTGTAGGGTCGAAGGCCATATGGCGTAACCTCGGCACTTTGGAGTAGTAGGCTCGGTTCCCCTGAGTCAAATGGTTTGTGGTAGAGGCTTGGCATTCATCTGGACCGTCCGATCTAGATGATCAGATGATAACTATAACTCTTGCCCATTTTCCTCTGTTGTCGTTGCAAGGCGGCGAGGGTTGTGCTTCGGCAGCTCCTCCATTGCTCCTCCTAAGCCTAGTTGGTTGGCTGAAGACCAGAGAAACTCCACGATGTGGTCGCGAAGACCTTCGTGACCCTGGTAAGCGACGAGGTATCTCGGATCAGCAAATTGATGGAGGACGGTTGAAGTTCCTTCTTGAGAACGGAGATAGGTCGATGCCTACGGTCATTGAAGGACTTGGACCTGCAAGGAGTTAGACCATAACCGAGGTGTGCATTGTGAGGTCGGAGGACCATGCAGATGAAGGTGGGGGTTTGAGATTCTTCGCCGACGAGTTGAAGAAGAAGTGGAGCAGAGCGATGGAGGATTTGGAGGGAGAGGATGAGAGAAGGGTGGCACAAGAATCATGGGTGTGAGGTAAAGGTGAAGAGATGATAGATGGTAAGGGAAGGTGTACTTGTGCATTGGATTAATTCAAAGAAAAACAAAGAAAAGCAAGAACGAGGAATATATCAAATCGGAGGAAATCGATAATCAGAGCTTCTTACGAAGCTCCGATCGTCGCACATCGAGGATAGTCGAGCCTCGATGCTCACGGTGCTTGGTCGTAACATGGCGATCAAAGCCGTGGGTCGACACCAAGGTCGTGGTCATCGTCACCTCATCAATTCGCCCAATCGTTATCATCGGAGGGGTGAGAGAAGTTGGGTATATGCTCGTGAAGTGGTAGATGAAGAAGAAGGTGGGCGAAGAGGTTATTTTATGGACAGAGGTCCGACGATTACAGATGGTGGCAAGGGGATTAGAAACGATGAGCGGTGTCCTTAACGAATTGGATCCGAAGCATTAAAGGGCACCACAAGGATGTCGAAAGTAGTGGCTACGTGGGGAGGTCGTTAGGGAGCGGAGAGGGTGGCTGAGGAGGATGTTAGAAAAGGAAGGGGAGTGGGCTCGATGAGGTGAAACGGCTGGCAAGGGATGTGTGGGAGGTGGAAGAAACGATCTCCACCATTGGATCATGCGATCCAATGGTCGATGTTGAGGCACAGGCAGACGCTCAGATCAGGTCAGTAGATCTGATCTAAGGGGATGCATTGGAGCAAGAATGAGTAGTGGCGATGGGGCTGGTGACCATCCCACAGCTAAAGGGAAAAGGGTGACATGAGGGACTGGAGCCATTGGAAGAGGGTCATCTAATGGATGTGACAGAGGCGGAAGCGAGTGGTTCTATTGAGATCTGATGATCTCGTTAGATAGTTGGAAGAAGAGCAGGTATGTGTGGCTAAGATGAAGGCGGGATAAGGAGATCCAAGGGTCGAGGAGCATGCCAGGTAGCACAAGGAGAAGGGGTCACGTGGGCGGCCCAAAGGGCACCACGTGGCCCAATCAGATTATTCAAAAATTGGAAAAATAAAGGAAATTAGAAAAGAAAAAAGATGCACAATTAGCAAAAAGTCAAAAACATAAAAGTAAAAAGGCATCAAATGAAGAAGGAAACTGTTTTGGAAGTATTTTTAAAGGATTAAAAACACTGCTTTTAATTGTTTTGAGATTCTTTGTATTTTTAATTTCTTTAAAACTCAAAATATTTTTTGGAGTTTTTAATATGAAATAAAATAAGGAAAATAAAAAAATAAAATGGTTAATTTTGATACAATAATTAGGGTTAATTACAGAAGGGTTTATTGATAAAGATGTGGAATTAATGAATATTTGCAATGAAGTGCTTATACTCTGAGGATAATAAAAGAGTATAGCAATGATAAGAGATTAATCAAACATGAACAGAAGTAATCTCCTCAACATGCCCGCTCAGATTATCTGTTTGCCATTATAAGTTGGCATTTTGTTAATTGATGTTGTAACATTAGGCGGGTTAACACATTGCAATGCATATAGAAAGTCCCAGGCAGAATGCATGGACACACGTTATGCATTCAGTATCCAACAGAACCACTTTCATTCACCATCTGAACAAGGAAGTCATCTGCCATATAAAAGGCCGTCATTTAGCATCATGATGAAAAAAATTTGAGCTATCTGATTCCGTCACCGGAAATACACTCATATTCCAAAGCTGATCTTCAGAGCAAAAGTAACAAGATATATACTTCACAGTTGGGCAGATAGGAAGAACAAAAGGAACAAGATAAATTCTAGCAGGCGTGATATTCAAATGAACTTTTAACATACACAACTTAGATACGCATCCAAAGGCAGCAATCCAAAGCAAGAAATTTCATGCATCTTGTCACAGCATCATGCGGGAATTATATACACCATACGCATCTTATGTGGCAATGGAAACTCATACGTTTGTTAGCATTTCTAGAATTATACCATGACCACATCTTCACACATGAATAAGGGAAGAACATCTTGATCAAATCTAGTTAGATGAACTTAATGCAGCACAGATAGGAATTTATATCACAAAAATAAGAATTACTTCCACCAGCATCCACGAATCAATGGAAACTCAACAGATCAGAATCCCAGAATAAGAGGAGAACATATCAGAATCCCCAACAGCAATCAGAACGGCGTATGAAGGAGATCCAACACCAACAATCCTCCAGCATACACCAACATGAATGACACCCAATAAACCCAAGCCAAAATGTGCGGATGAACAAGATCCGACCGCAACATTCCACCTACAGCCAACAACATGAACTATGTTTTTGAAAATCCAAGCCAAAATATGAGGAAGAACGACATCCAACACCAACAAAACCAGAACATCCAGGAACATGAATGACATGCACAAAACCCAAGTCAAAATCCGTTGATTAACAACTACACACCAAATCGCACAACAGATCCGACAAGAAAAAGGGCAGCGAATATGGGTGAGCAAGCTCACCCCCTAATGCCCAAAAGCAAGCACCCCCCTTTTGCAATCTAGATCGACAACAACATACGAGCCACAGGGGAAAGAACTCCCTATTTTCCGTCCAAAAGAAGAGCATAAAATCAAGGTCAGAGGTTACCTTGGGTGGAATTGAAAAGTCGGATCGTCGATTTCCTCCCCCCAAGGCCGATCGGAGAGGTCATGCAAGAGAATATGAAGCTCAGGATTCACCTTGTACATCCAGTCGACATCTGTTCTTCATCTCTCCCTTCTCAACACGGGAGCACCAGGACTCGGAGGAGGATACCATCGCAGGGGAAAATGGGGAATAAGGAACCATGCAACGAATGCCATGCTCGGAGAAGTGGTCTACAAGACAGGGCCTGGCGTTGGGTTTCGGGCGAGGGCTCTACACGAAAGTGACGAAAGATCGAGGAGGGAGGGTTTTGGATGAGGGGTTTGGGTGAAATCCCTCGTACAAATCCTCGGAGGAGGATACGAATATAAATATAATGGTATTTTTATCCCTTTTAAAATATAAATACGGATACAAATATTGATTAATGTGAAAATTATTTTTATCCATTTTAAAATATAAATGCGGATATAAATATTGAAGAATGTGAAAATTATGTCATCATATCTTCAAAAATAAATACGAATGTAAACGAATAGGGATCGGATGCGATTAATAACATAAATATTTAATAGTTTAACTAAAATATACATTTTTAGCATGGTTTATACATAAAATATATACCAGATATAGTAATTTAATAACAATTATATCATTAATGGTGAATGCAATCATAAAATAGTGTTACACGTAGTTATAAATAAATCTATTACTATACTTATGTAAGAAACCGAATATACGAAAACGAATGCGAATATTAGCAAATGTCAAAGTGATATCCATATCCGCATCCATTTTAAAACGAATAAAATGTCAAAATATGTATAAAAAGAATACGATGGCGGATCGGACACAGATATATTCGCATTCGTTTTCATCTCTACCCTCTGGATATCTGAATGTGTCCTTAAGGTGTTTTACAAAAAATGATGCACTCGTAGACGAACTTCGCTGTCTAATGTCTATCATATTTCCTGCATGACCGCATCGTTGACCCTCGCTTGTAGAATTAGCTCTCGACTTTTGAGAGTTGCACACAAGTTAATGTGTTTCCTCACGATGATGTTGCGACTAGCTCTGATTCCAGATATTGGGAATAAAAGCAGTATTGCTTCTACTTTAATACCACTTTGATGGGATATGAATTGATGATACACATTTAAACACTACTACAGAAGCACGTGAAGATAGAGTAAGTTTTTAGGGATTAAGAATTTGCGTTTCTGAAGCTCCTGTGGCCATCTCAGAAACGTTTTTTAAATATACTATTGTTTGTCATCTCCTATGATTTATCGACAAGATATTTGTACTTGGTCATTGAGATACCGATCATTGAAGAACTAATAACTCCATCGAATAAGCTCCATGGAGTTATTAGTTCTTCAATGATCGGTATCTCAATGACCAAGTACAAATATCTTGTCGATAAATCATAGGAGATGACAAACAATAGTATATTTAAAAAACACAAAAATTCATGTCTATCTTCAAGCTCTTGGCCACAGGTTTTCGAATGGCAGGTAAGAGGGAGCCATGATTCTCCTGAGATGGTGGAGTTGGGGGAGGAATTAAGTTATCCATTTAAATCTCCGGGAAAAAAAAAGGAGATTATGGGAAGCGAAAATTTCTCAAAACTTAAATCTACCATTGCTCAATCGGGTCCGTCGGGAAAAAATATTCGATTAACAAAATTGGCCATGGCAACAGAAAAAGAAAGAGAGGTGTTAAATATTAAGTTCGATTTATTTGAACCGATCAAAGTTTTCGGCATCAATAACAGTGAAAGGGACAAAGGGGTGAGAAAGTTGCTCAAACATGGGAGAATAATCCGATGGGTGACACGGGATGGTCACGGGCTTTATCTGGGAGACAAGGGACGGAAAATCAAAATTATACAAGAGACATATGGGGATATTCAAAGCGTCAGACAAACTGTAACCCCAAGGGGTTACAAGATCGCAAGGACATATATGACCATCATTGGAAGAAAGTCTCTTACAAGAAAATCAAATCGTCAAAGAAAAAATCGCCGTTCTCGATAAAATATAATTGATGCCAAGAAGATCTATCAAAATCTTGTGACAAAGACAGATGGGCGACTGGGGAAAACAAATATGACGAAAGAAGTAAGGGTGTCAGAAGAGGCCCATACCCTGTTGCACTCTCTAGCGTCCCAAAGCATTCGACGGTTGAAACAAAATCCCCAAGAAGATACGCGATGATTAGGTCAAACGAAGAAATCACAATAGACAAAAATACACCTCAAGATAGGAGGCGATGTTTTCGATGTCTGCAAGAGGGTCATTTAATAAAAGTGTGCAAGTTTAGTCTAAGATGCCTTTATTGTAAACTGGAAGGGCACAAGGTCATCTCCTGCCCCCAGCGAAAGAACCACCAAAACAACACCCAAACCTACCAACCATACCCCATGGCTCCTCCTAGAGCTAACAAGAGAAGAAGATCTCCCTCACCTCCAGTAAAGTAGATTGAAGATGGTTCTCCTTCAATTAATCAAGATTCAAAGGTGTAACTCAAATGAGGTAAGAAGGGAGGTAGTCGATGCGGAAAGTAGGAAGTAACCGATGAGAGCAAAGAGACAGAAAATCGATATCCAAGGTAAGACGATGATGCCGTTCTGGAAAGCTGATATTTGTGAAGAGGCCAAAGCTCTTAGGAAAAAATTCCAAGGATTCTTGATCATTGAATTTTCAAATGAGATCGAGTCAATACAGTCGGCTAGGGAAATTCTTGAACTTGAAGTATCGACAGCGGCTTTCCGCAGGATCTGGAAAGCTTCGAACTTTCAGTTAATAGCCGAACCAGACTCGCCGGCAACTTTTGAGCCTCTCGCACATACATCTCTCTGGGCGAACGATGGTTCCTGGATATGGTTCTATAAGTGGTCACCTTCCTTCTGGGCAAAGAAGGTCGAGGAAATTTCTGCATACTGGCTTTCGGCGTTAGGCTTACCTCTTCATCACAGGTATCATTACATTCTTGCGAGTATGGTTAAACAGTTCGACAAATTAATTGATTATGAATGCCCACCATTAGATATGGACTGTGATGATGTATCCTCTATCAAATTATTAGTTGGCATACCTGATGTCTCAAACATTCCAAGAGTAGTGGAGGTCATCACAGTAGATGGCATATTTGAAGTATCATTCCATCTTCTGGATGATAATAGAAACATTAAATTCCTATACTATGACACACTTCTGATTGAGAATAGTACATTGCTCAATCCACCTGCGGCATTCAAAGTTGAAGAGGATCTAAAGGGCAGGCAATTTAAATGGTTTCGTGAGACGCGCAAGGAATGTCCGATGGTTGAGCTTAACAATCCGATCTTTGATTTATATCCGTTAGCTTTCTGGACCAAAGTAAATCTCAATGTAGCTCCTTTTCCCTCACATAGGGGGAGATCAATGTCAGGTGTGTCAAGTGTGGATAAGGCTAAACTAAATCAAGCCATATCGTTGATGAGAAGCTTGGGGAAAATAATTGATCCATCCATTCTAAGTTATCTTCAAGGTCTACCATCGGTCTTTGGTAAGGAGAATGAAATTTCGGCTCCCCCAACCTTCATCCTTAAGGAAATGGGAAATGCGATCGTCCGGAAGGATTTCTCTTCGACGAACCGGGAACAAACCCCTGAAAGGTCCCTTGATCAAGGTACATATTCAAATTAGCTTTCCTCTCAAGATTTGTTGCATAAAATATCGCCGAGTACAATTTGGAGAACCAAAAATTTACTTGATTTCTTTAAATTTGAATTTGAAAACTCGGATGATAAAAGACGCTTATTAGAGTAATCGTTCGTATTGACCCTAGAGGTATAAAGTTAAGAAGAGAAATTAGGTGTGTTTCAAAGTTGTGATGGATTTAAATATCATTTCATGGAATATAAGAGGATGGGGAAGAGGGAATTACAAATGGGAAAGGCTAAAGTATCTTCAGAAGATCCATAAATGGAATCTTTACTTCTTGCAGGAAAAAAGAACTAGAAGTTTAATGTCGAGCTATTGGCTAATGGATTTAGAGGAGTTCGAATGGCATTCAAATGAAAATATCCTATCTTGGGGAATCTGTTCGGGATGGAATAAAAAAAGTATAAAATCCTAAACATTTATGATGGGAATTACTTTACGAAAATAGATTTATGTTTGATTGTGAGGTAATGGTCTTTTTCTATTTTACATTGTTATAAGCCATAGACACAAACTCAATACCCACAATCTTCTTGGGGGATTTTAATTTGATCAGAGCTAGATCGGAAAGGTTGTCGAAAGGACCTTTAAGAAGTTCTGATAAGCATTTCAACAAATGGATTAATGACAAAGGGCTCACAGAATTTTTAGACAAAAGTGCAACTTTCACTTGGTCAGGCTCTGGTAGTTGTAAATCCCGGGCTAAATTAGATCGGATTTTAGCAAACAAATCGTTTGTTCAAGCACTACCTGCGTATAAATTAAATACATTACCAAAAACCTTCTCGGATCACAATCCTTTGATTCTATCCTCGAGGGAGTTTAAGAGCAAAGCCTACATATTTAGAATGGAAAATGCGTGGCTCACCAAACAATCATTTCTTGACTTGATTAACAACTCGTGGGGGCTGCCTGTTAGTTCGGAAAACCCTTATTATATATGGTCTATCAAGCTCAAAAGATTAAAACCGTTGATCAAGATTTGGCGTAGGAAGAATATGCAAGACCTTGTTAAGGAAATTCAATCATTGGAGGAGAATATTAAAACAGTTGAGGGAAAAATCTCGACTGGGAATGAGGCGGTTGAAATGAATTTGAGAATTTTATATCGGAAGTTGGAGGATTTAAGACTGGATGAAATCACACATTGGAGACAGAGGGCGAAAATTAAATTTCTCAGGGAGGGTCTGGAGAACATGAAATTCTTGAAAGTGGTGGCTTCGGCAAAATTCAACAAGACCAATATCACGCTCTTGAGAAATTCTAATGGAGCTCTTGTGAGTGATTTTAAAGAGTTGGGTAGGATGATCACTTCTTTTTATCAAAACCTTATGGAAGATATCTCTGGTGATATTAAGATCATTCATATCCCAACAAATTTGGTGGCACCTACCACCAACATCAAGATGCTTATTGCTCCTTTCTCCTTGTCAGAAATTGAAGACACGATAAGAGGATTTAAAAATAACAAGGCCCCTAGTCCAAATGGAATAAATATTGAATTTATTAGAAAATTTTGGACAACAATCAAATCGGACTTTATCTATCTCTTGGACTGGCTCATGGATGATAGGTTCAAGGAGAGAGACCTTCGTTTTTTCAACAACTTGATAATAACATTGATTCATAAAAAAAGGAGATACCACGGAGATCGAAAATTACAGACCAATAAGCCTCATAAATCTACCGATTAGAATTATTTCAAAGATTATGGCTAATAGATGGAAAATGAGCATTCAAGAAAATATCCTGCCAACACAATGTGCATTCATTCAAGGAAGATCTGCTAAGGACGCTTTCATTGTGACTTCATCGATTCTGGAATATTTGAGTCGAAGGGAAATAAAGGCGATCATTCTGAAATCGATTTTAGGAAGGCATTCGACACTCTACGATGGCCATTCATTTTAGGAGCATTGAGGGCATTTGGGATGCCAAGTTTATTCATAACTTGGATGAAGGCTATCCTTGAGACCACGAGAACATCATTTAAATTGAATGGTTCCTCGGTGGAATTCTTGAGACTAGAGAGGGGAGTGAGACAAGGTGACCCATTATCTCCCTTTCTCTTCATTCACTCAATGACGGTGCTTGATGCAATGTTGTCAAAATTAGTTGAGGTACGGAAATTAGTGGGTTTTTACAAGAAAGGAATGGATGACATGATTACAAATGTCCAGTTTGCTGATGACCTCCTAATATTCATTCAGTTTGCGAGAGACTCCTTAAAAAATGTATGCTCCACTCTGACAATCTTCAGTAAATTATCGGGTCTGGAGGTTAATGTACAGAAATCGTAATTCTTACCCATAAATCTTACAAATGATGAAATAACACAGGTAAGAGAAATCACACGTTGGGGTGAGGGAAAGTACCCTTTAAACTATCTGGGCTATTCATTATCTCCTAAGAAATGCAATAACAAAGAATGGGAAAATATTGATCGACAAATTTGCTTCTAAGCTTCAGGGATGGAAAGTTAAGCTCCTCCCGCTTCCGACAAGAGTCTGTTTACTGAACTCATCTTTAACTCCTCTAGCCTCACATATGCTTTCGTGTCTAAAAATGCCGAGAGAGATTTCAAGGAGAATAGATAAGATCAGAAGAAATTTTCTATGGAATGGAAACACGATGAGAAAATTGAGAGCTAAGGTTTCATGGTCCAAAATATCTAGACCTAAGTCGAATGGGGGTTTGAGCATACTAAATCTTGAAAACTTCAACAACGCTCTTCTTACAAAATCGGTCATTGACATTGTGGAACATAGAAAACTATAGGTCTCAAAATTGATTAGTGCATGTTCGTATCGAGGTGGCCCTATTTCATTAGGACTTAAGACATCATCATGCTTATATCCCATATGGAAAGCCCAGCTTTGGGTGCTAAAAACTTGAAGTCGGTGTTAACAAAACATATAACAAACGGAGGAGGCTCCTCCTTTTGGTGCGATTCCTTGTCAGGAAAGCGAGCATACATGGAAAATTACCCCCATATTTGAAAATTGGTAAAACACAAAAATACGTCTGTTAAAACGGCTTTGGCGTCTTGGAAAAATAAAAATAATTGGTTCAAGCAATTGGAAATCGCATCCCGATTGCACAATTGGGTTAAGTGAGGGAGTTGAAGAAAAGTGTTGATCATATTTATGAAAATATGACGAATGTAGGTATGGATCATTGTGTTTTTCCGACCTCGGATTCCAAGGGTAAATCGAGATTGAACAAATGTCTCTACAAACTAATGACGGATGGAGGTCTAAGATCTTGTTTCCATAACATGTTGTGGTCTAAATTATTTGATCTCAGAGTTACACATTTCCTTTGGCTGTTAGCAAAATCAAAACATTTAACACAGGATCTACTTTACAAACTCAATGTCACCTCAATAAACAAATGTTTTTTATGCGAAAATGACGAGGATTATTTACATTTGTTTGAGGAATGCTTGGTTACTAGGAAATTTTTCTTAGATATTGGCATAATGGAATCTGGTACAGAACTTCTAAATTCAATGGCGACTACGGGAATCTACTCTGACTCTTGGTATCAAATATCTTTGAAGGGATCCATTTGGTGGTCGATTTGGAAGGTTCGATGTCGAAAGGCATTTCAAAATGTTCCAATCTCAGTGATCAATATTGTGAGGGAAGCCTCCCAAATTTGCTTGGTGTGTTTGGGTATAAATCTGCCATTAATGTTATGATGGAACCTCTTAAGATGACAATATTAAGAAAGCATGTTCTTAAATTTTATTGATGTTAGGAAGTCAATACTGTTTTTCTCTTATCAATCTTGCAGGAAATTATTCCAAGGATGAGGGGAAAATAAGACATTTGGGAAAAGTGAAGGAGGATAAAGGTATCGATGTATGGCGGGGCGATCACTAATTTCTGATACTCGTGGATATGAAGCAGCTTTGGTGAAGGTGTGTCTTGTTGATGGGGCTTTTTGTAACTTTTCTCATGGCATCTACGGTTTTTTTTTGGATTGAAAGGTTCTCTAATGGTGTGATTGAAGTTCCTTTTTGGTAGAGGTGGATTTGGATCTGGAATCACCTGTTCCATGGGTGTCTTTTTTACTGTCAATTTCTACCTCGCGTCTGTGCGAGTTGTCTTTTTTTGAGGTAGAAAATACCCGAGTTTGTAATGATTTAAACTCTGATGTTTGAGGTTGATTTGGATGAATGAACTAGATCTTTTTCTAAAAAATAAAAATAAAAAACGTTCATGAACTATATATACTTCTCATTTCAATGTTATACATGAACTTTAAAAAGGTGACAATGTGATGCTCGATCTTTAAAATTTTCCTCAATGTAGTCCTTAACTATTAAAATTTATTCGATAACTTTGCCTTTCTACCTTAACTGATAATAGCTAAACCACCTTGAGACAAATATTAAAGATTGAGTACCATTTTGTTACCTTTTAAAGGTAAGGTATGACATTAAATTCGGATGTGTGGCACAGAGATTTTCGTCTAATCTAATGGACAAACAATGAGACGAGTCTGAAGAAACTCCGGGTCAATTATACGAGGTTTAGTCGTTTTTTTCATGGCTCTTATATTATGCCAAGCCATGTCTCTAAGGCCATATGATTTGTGTATTGCATTTAAGAAAGAAAGCTTTCCATGGATGCGTATGTATATTTTAGACAAATAGGGCAACATGTCATCGAAATGTGACTTACTAGTGTATAAATCAACTTATTTTTTCCAATAAATTTTGGTAAAAGTAGGGATGAAGGGAAGTTCAGCAAATATATGAAAGGGTTACTTACTGACAATGTCATATCTGCGTATGGGATATGCAACATGGAAAAAGAACAAGGTAATGCATTTGATATATATATATATATATATATATATATATATATATAGAGAGAGAGAGAGAGAGAGAGAGAGAGGAGTGATCCTATGAGAGCAAAAAGTTGTGAGAGCATGAGAGGGATGATTCTGGACCACATGATTCACCCATGAGAGAGAAGACCAGGAGAGAGAAAACAGAATCATGTGGTCTAGAATCATCCCTCTCATGCTCTCACAACTTTTTGCTCTCATAGGATCACTCCTCATATATATATATATATATATATATATATAGGGTTAAATGAGGCTACACCCATGTTGTAGCCAATTGGCTACTCCCACCCATATTTTCCCTCATTTTTTTATTTCTTTGGAAAATAAAAATTGGTATATTCATCACTATATCCCTCTAACATTTTATTAAAATTTCGTCAGAAACAGAGACTCCTAAGCCCTCCATCCATATGTCATTTTTTTAACGGTCGAAGGATTTTTTAAATCGACCCTGTTTGGATGGAGGCCGTAGGAGTCTCTGTTTCTGATGAAATTTTAATAGAATGTGAGAGGGATATAATGATGAATTTACAAATTTTTATTTTCCAAGGAAATTAAAAAATGAGGGAAAAATAGTTGTGGGAGTAGCTAAGTTGGCTACAACTAGGGAGCATACTCCCTTTTCCCATACATATATATATATATGTGGGTTAAATGAGGCTACCCCAGGTTGTAGCCAGTTGGCTACTCCCACCCATATTTTTCCCTCATTTTTTTATTTCTTTGGAAAATAAAAATTGGTATATTCATCACTATATCCCTCTAACATTCTTTTAAAATTTCGTCAGAAACAGAGACTCCTAAGCCCTCCATCCATATGTCATTTTTTTAACGGTCGCAGGATTTTTTAAATCGACCCTGTTTGGATGGAGGCCGTAGGAGTCTCTGTTTCTGATGACATTTTAATAGAATGTAAGAGGGATATAATGATGAATTTACAAATTTTTATTTTCTAAAGAAATTAAAAAATGAGGGAAAAATAGTTGTGGGAGTAGCTAAGTTGGCTACAACTAGGGAGCATACTCCCTTTTCCCATATATATATATATATATATATGGAAAAAATGGGGCTGCCCCCGCCCCATTTTTCGGCGTTTTTTAATTTTTTTTTTTGAAAAATAAAACCATGTATATTCATCCATATATCCCTCCTATATGCCATTCGAATTTCGTCAGAAACAGAGACTCATACGGCCTCCATCTCGATGGTATCGATTTAAAAAAATCCTGTTACCGTTAAAAAATTACTGTCCGGATGGAGGCCGTAGGAGTCTCTGTTTCTGACGAAATTCGAATGGTATATAGGAGAGATATAGAGATGAATGTACATGGTGCTATTTTTCAAAAAAAATAAAAAAATTTGCCCAAATAAGGCGGGGGCAGCCATGTTGGCTGCCCCTAGTATATATATATATATATATATATATATATATATATATATATATATATATATATATATGGGATAAATGGGGCTGCCCCCTAGGGGGAGCTAACTTGGCTCCCCCCGCCCTATTTTCACTATTTTTTTATTTTTTTTTGAAAATTTCTTCCATGAATATTCATCACTATATCCCTATATTATGCTATTAAAATTTCGTGCGAAACAGAGACTCCTACCGCCTTCATCCAGACAGTCATTTTTTAACGGTAACAGGATTTTTTAAATCGACCCCGTTTGGATGAAGGTCCTAGGAGTCTCTATTTCGTACGAAATTTTAATAGCATAATATAGGGATTTAATAATGAATTTACACGGTTTTAGATTTCAAAAAAAATAAAAAAATTATGTCAAAAAGGGGCGGGGGGAGCTAAGTTAGCTCCCCCTAGGGGGCATACACATTTTTCCCTATATATATATATATATATATATATATATATATATATATGGGTTAAATGAGGCTACACCCAGGTTGTAGCCAATTGGCTACTCCCACCCATATTTTTCCCTCATTTTTTTATTTCTTTGGAAAATAAAAATTGGTATATTCATCACTATATCCCTCTAACATTCTATTAAAATTTCGTCAGAAACAGGGACTCCTAAGCCCTCCATCCATACGTCAATTTTTTAACGGTCGCAGGATTTTTTAAATCGACCCTATTTGGATGGAGGTCGTAGGAGTCTCTGTTTCTGATGAAATTTTAATAGAATGTGAGAGGGATATAATGATGAATTTACAAATTTTTATTTTCCAAAGAAATTAAAAAATGAGGGAAAAATAGTTGTGAGAGTAGCTAAGTTGGCTACAACTAGGTAGCATACTCCCTTTTCCCTATATATATATATATATATATATATATATGAGGTAAATGGGGCTGCCCCCAGTGAGTAGCCAACTTGGCTACTCCCACCCCTATTTTTCTCTCTTTTTTTTATTTTTTTGGAAAATAAAAATTTGTATATTCATAATTATATCCCTCTCACATTATATTAAAATTTCGTCAGAAACAGAGACTCCTACGGCCTCCATCCAAATATGGTCGATTTAAAAAATCCTGCGACCGTTAAAAAAATGACGTCTGGATGGAGGGCTTAGGAGTCTCTGTTTCTGACGAAATTTTAATAGAATGTGGGAGGGATATAATGATGAATATACAAATTTTTATTTTCCAAAAAAATAAAAAAAAATGAGGGAAAAATAAGGGTGGGAGTAGCCAAGTTGGCTACTCCCTGGAGGCAGCCCCATTTTACCCTATAATGGGGGCAGCCCCATTAATCTTTAGGAGGAGGAGACTGGCATACAATGGAGTAGTTACTCCCGTGATCTACTTATTGTGGAATGGATTAGGAGCAGGGAAAACCGCTCTTCTCTCCGGCGATAGCGGCATTGCTTGTATGTTGTGTGCATCGGTCTTCCGAACAGGCGGTGCGCCTTTGCATTGGAGAAGGTGAGCTGCAATTGGGACAACAAGGAGAAGAAGAAGATGGCGAGCAGTAGAAGGAGAAGGAAGGAGAGGAGGAGGCATTTGCAGGTGCAGGTTCTCCTCCAGAGAAGGTTCATCTCATGGGCTCCTCTTCTATGTCATGACATAAATATGCAATGGAATTGGAGGCATGATATGGAAAAGGAAGGTGCTGCAGATGTGAGGTGATTACATGGGGCAGATATGGGTGCATGTATGGATTAACTCAGGCGCCGTCCTCTACAATATCAGCGACCTGTTTCGGCCATTATTAATGGAGGTTGGTAGTGGTCAACAACCTTCGTGTCTTTCAGCACCAGATCTCTCTCTCTCGGGGATGATGTTAAGCATCTACAGAGCCACTGTTGGTTCCTTGCGAATTTATGTCTGTTGTTGGAAGGGGTAAGTCTGTTGAATAAAATTTGTATTCATTGGAGAGGGCGCAACGTTTTAAAAACCGATCCTAACCAATCGGTTTAATCGGTTAAATCAAGAACTAGAAGAAAAATGATCCAAGCAATCTAGTTTTTACTTGGAAAATAAAAACCAATCAAAACACGGTTGAACCGCTTAACTCGGTTGAATCAATTGAACCAAATCATAAGTTCAACCATTAACTTTTTGACAAAAATAATGTCTAATTATTGAGTAAGATGCATATTTTTTAGAACTCTTCATTACCTAGTTTCATTCTAACGCATAGCATGGTGCTCGTTTGTCTGCTCTCCTTCCATGTGTATTAACGACCTGATATCATTTCTACCTTCTTATCTTATGAGCATTGCTTCTTTCTTCCCATATTGTGGATGAGGTTTTCCCCTTCCAACCGCAACAAACAAAGCCTCAACATAAAGAAGAAATTATCATGATGATGAATCACCATTTCATCACCTTTATTCTCTCATTTTGACCATAAACCCCTAGATAAATGCATATATATCGCATTAATTTATGCAAAATAACACTCAATAATTGATATTCAAATGATGTATAAAATACTATATTTAATGCCAAAATAAAAGAATAAAGGAAAGAAAAAAATATTGAAGTATCAAAGAAACTGAGTGACCCTAGACCCTGAGACCCGGTAATCATGATGACTTATATTTTTAGCATTTTTATATTTTTACATACTTGTAAGTATGATTTGAAAATCAAGTGAATAATAGAATTAAAATAAAAGCATCAAAATTTCATAAAAAAATAAATACTAAACCATAATGCATAGATGAACTATACATATAGTATATGTATACTCATATATTATATGTATACTTAATTATTTAAGTAAATAAATAAATTCAAAAATTCAGATAAAAATATGTAATTGTATGTTTAATTAAGTTATAAATATAGAAAATATGTGTATAAAATAATAAAATATAAAATACAAAATAAAATAAAATACCTTATATATAGGTTATTATACCTACAATCAAACTTGTAAAAATTAACATATAATAAATAAGTTGACGAATATAAATAAAAATCATCTAAAAATAATACAAAAATAAGGAACATTATCCATTTTTAGGAAAAATCATAAAAATTTGTTAGAGTTTATTTCTCTATTCTTTCTATTTTATTCTATGTTTGTCCTATAGCTGTTGACGTGGACCAATCAGATGCGGGCCTTGGTTGATCCGTCGGTCAACTGACACCCTATGCCCCTAGCATGTCAGAACGTTGAATCTCCTTCTTCTAGCTATTTTAGATCTTGATTCCTTGAATCATTCGCCTCACCAAATTCATGAAATTCTTTCCTCGATCCATTGCTCTACCACACTGGACCAATCTCTTGAACAACCTCGCATCGAGCCTTGAGAAAATCCTATCTCAATAGCTCCTCTTAGCCACTACTATATAACCAAACCTGGGGCTTTTATTCCATTTTTAATCCCTTGTAAAGACCTTTTAGCCCCTTAAATCGAGTCCTAGTGCGACCCTTGTTGACAAGGAGGTGTCTGCTTTGATCCACATTGATTAGAAGGCCGATTGGAGAAGATCCATACCTCGCCAAAGCTCCTCCATGCGATTCTTGCTCATGGTCATTCTATGGCAGGCGAGCTCTCTTATTTTGCATTTTTTATTAAAATAGTTAATAGTCTATATTTGCACATTATTCCCTTTGATTTTGTCTTAATTCACTAAAATCCTAAAAAAGGAAGTATGCCGGAGTACTAGGCTGTGGTTGTTGTTCCTCCATTGTTGACCTTCATCTTGCCTCCTTGACCGATTCTTTCTCTTCGCAATTCACTTCTGAAGCTCCAGCACCCCTTTCAGCCCCTCCAGATCTAACATAGATCAAGAGATCAAGCTCTCCTCCTCCACCATCACCGAAAAGCTCCGCCTCGACGCATATCCACTCCATTTTACCCAAAATCATGTTCTAGACCTTTCTTTTTACATTTACAAGCTAACCTTGCAAGTTTGGAGCTTAATAGACCCTGGAAGGTCAAACTTTCATCATGACAAAGGTTCCCTGAAGCTCGTTCTTCCTCAAGCTTTTAGGACCCCATCGATGGGTCCTGGAACATTGTGAAGATGTCAGCAGGTGCAGAAGAGTTCAAGCTCCATTTTAAGCTCCATGTGAGTCTCCCAAGTGGCCGGAATCACGGGATTTGGCTTATTGAATCTCCCCTCAAACGTGTTCTCGAGTTGTTCTACCTCCATCCTTCAGAAATGTACGATCCTAGACGTATTCCAGACAGAGGAGCAGATGTTGGATCCCACGCTCCTCAGCCATCCGATTAAGTGATGTGATCTAATCTCAGCCATCCATCAGTGAAGCAGTACCAACGCATCCAGAGCGTCTATGTGGTCAAGTGAAGCCTCATCCGTCGCCCATCAACGTGCACATGAGAGGTATATTGCACATTCTCCCCCTCATTTTTATTTTGTTTTTAGTCATTATACTGTTATTAGTAGTTTAATTTTTTCTATAATATCTATACTTTTAACCCCCAACTTTTATCTATTTGCATATAAGTCCAGTCCACGTCATCTCATGTGCTTATGCACGTGAGGGGGGACTAGACATTTTGCATCCAAAATGCGGGTTTTGTATTTTGATTTGGTCATGTAACTTTCAGATTATGTGTTATATTATGTGGAACAATTGCAACAAGAACCTGCAACTTGTGTAATATTACAAAAATACCCTTGCTAGTGTGTTTAATATGGATATAATTGGCATTTTGCATGTTCAGCTCTTGGACTTTTGTATGATGTTATGAAATACAATGAAACTTTATTTAAATTATATTTAGGTCCCTATTAGCACATTTAATTTAATTTCTTTTATTTTCATTCAGTATCTTGCATCTAAAATGATAGGAAAATTATCTTAAGTGCCTAGAACCATATATATCACATATATTTTCCTTAAGGTAATTAAAATCATTTTCTTATTTATAAAAATATAAAAACAATACATGTTCTCATATTTTACATTCAAAAATCCACAAAATTGTAAAAATATTTTGAAAAATTTCAAAAAATCTGGTGTGTTTATTTATGCATATTTGATTTCCTGAACTTTTTTTATAAAATGATACTAAAATTAAAAAACAAAAATATAAAAATTCTAAAAAATAGTATAAAAATCACAATAATATGTTCTAATTTTTTGAATTTTATTTAGATTATCTAGAATTCAGATAAATTAAAAATGGACTCCATCTAATTTAATAGTTATTAAACCATTTCAGAGTCTTTAATTTTCTATTTTGTTTATTTCAAATATTTCATTCTTTATACATAAAAATTCTCAAAAATTATTTAAAAATTACCCAAAATAGAGAAAATAAGAAAAATACAAGAATATCTTATTTTATAATTTTTGAATCTATATAGTTATTCATAAGCATAAAACCCTATATAGACTATTATACTATCTATGTCTATATATATTATAATAGTACTATAAATTATAAATACATATGCATATATTTAAAACCCTTAAAAATAAAAAAAGACTAACTTATTTGTCTTTTTGAATTTTTCTATATTTCTTCTATCTATATATTATATAATAATTATATTATATATATATTATTATCTATACATATATAGTTATTATATCTTATAAAAGAATCAGAAAACTACAAAAAGGAAATAAAAATTATAAAATCCAAAATAAAAAATACAAAAAATCAAAAACCCATAACAATTAGAAACCCCCTATAAAAACACACAAAGAGTCTTAGTGATTGCCAATTTTTGCGCATATCTCTTTTGCTTTCTATGGTCCGATCCCTACACTTGCTTGCTATACACACTTAGTTATAGAGTATAATAAATTTTGTTTCATTTAGATTCATTGTTCACATATTTTGTGGGTTGATTGTTAATTGACACGCTTTGATCGGGTGTTGAGTGTTGTGAGAGTAGTTGATAAAACGATTGCCAAATACAATTTGTCGAATACCACGGGCTCTCCAAGACCAGATGTTAGACACCTCGCTTTTAGCAATCATCACATAATCACACTACTATAAGAAGTAAATTGGCAACACTCATCGTCAATTAAATTTTGAATAGTTTAGAATTATTAATTTTAGTCATGGTATACATGTTTATGTGTGTGTGTGTTAAATGAGTATGTTCCCTAGGAACATATAAGAACATCCACCCCACATTTTTTCCTCCCATTTTTTTGTTTTTTTGAAATGAAATCCTGTAGGGATTTACTTATAATAGTAAGTGCAACACGTGATTTAAATTTTGTGCAAAATAGACGTTCTTAACACTTCCATCTTGACGGGGCCAATTTCAGCAATTCTATGCCGTTGCAATTTGACAGTCTTGATGGAGGGATAGAAGTTTCAAATTAAATTGAATTTTGAACGACGCCGTGGTGATATAGGATGATCTAAATTTCACTAGATTTTATTTCTAAAAAATAAAAAATATGGGTAAAAAAGAGTAGGAGCATGTAAGTTACATGCTCCTAGGGAGCATATTGCTTTTTCCCTGCACACATGTATATATGAATTTGAAAAATATTTTATTATATCATTTTCAAATTTTTCTAATAGCATTTATGCCCCATGACTTTTTAGCAATTACACTTTCACTTCTACATTATGAAAAAATCACAATACTGTCCTTATATTAATATAAAATAGAATGCAATTCTACTAATAAAAGACATTAATATGAGTTTTGTAAAAATGGAAGGACATACATGTAGTTGTGCAAAAATAGAGATATAAGTTTTATTGAAAAAACTTGAAAGGATCTAGTGTAAAAATCATTTCAATATATGAAGAGGGATTATTTAATTATTTGTGTACACCGGCCAACTCAATTCGTCACAGTTGGAGCACTAACGATAAAATATTTCGATTTTTTATTCTTATAAAATAATGACGTTAAAACCAGTTCGATCATTCGGTCCAATTAGTTTGACTATAAAAATCCAAAATTGATACCTGGATGTCAGATTCTATTTTTAAAATCTTGGATGAAAGTTTTATACCGATTGGACAGGTTTCCAACTTCCAAGTTCGTGGATATTGTAAGCTGTTGTATTTTCTTTGTATATTGCAGTGGCTAGGCAGTTTTCATCGACAGCCACAAATACTATTTTTTAGAAACACTACAAATGTTTACAGTTTTACTGACCACCACATCTAATGACAGATGTACAGTGGAAATCGTCGTAAATAATATTTACGCCAATAATTCACGACAGTCTCATTATTATGGTACTTTTGACAATTGTAAATAGCACATATTTCACTAATGCACAATTCATCCAGTAGTTAAGACGGTACTCGAAACTCTTGAAAATGAGGTTACTCTTGGACAGAGAATAACGGAACGAACTATCCAAAGTATGTAACCACCACCACCACTGTTACATGAAAAGAGACTGTAATATACTGCAACAATTGTAATTATAACACACATATTTCGAAACATAGTCTTATATCTAAAACTCGCAAAATGTGAGAGTGACTTATAAGTGGTGGGTATTCAAGGACGAAGCCAGAAATTTCTACTTGGGGGGGCCAAAATTATTGAGACTATATATAAGTTATCTTAGTTACTATTCTCATTGTAATTATTAAAAGGGTTTTTATCACTTGTGCCCCTCTGAGATATCGTAATTTCAGTTATGCCCTCACCTTTTTGCTAATATCAATTGTGCCCCTCACTTCTTTCTCCATTATCACTTGTGCCCTTCCGTCAGATTGACCGTCAATGAGTTGACTTACCCATGGTTTTTTCAAACCTCGGTGCAGTTAAGAGGGGTATTATTGTCCAGACTTCTTCATCTTCTTCCTCCTCCATTTGTTATTCTTCCTTTCTCTTCATAATTTCTCTCTCTTAGTGACACCTTCATGCATCCATCGAATCTCTAAAATTTTTGCATTTTCACAGATATATCACTCATTACGAATCAAATGGTGAATTTTATTGAACTTTTTGATATATTTTTATGAATCAATTAGTTAAAATTTTATCTTAATTTAACAAAAATTGAAAGCTCTCTAGTTTCAGCCAGACAGGCGGAGGAGGAGGGTGGAAGGGGGAGTCACGGGGGAGGGGGAGGCGTATGGGGTAGGGGCGACACGGGGCGGGGGCGACCGACACCAAGATTCCGAACAGGTTCACCGACTAGAAGGCCAGATTCAACAAGGCCAACCCTCACCCGATGTGCAGCCTCCTCGCGCTGCCGTACTCCTCCTCCGCCGCCTTCACCACCTCGCTCCGCACCCACTCCGAGATCGCGATCAGCCTCTTCACGTTGTAGAACATCGACACGAAGGCCCTCACGGGCGCTGAGGAGCCCCGGCCTCCGCCGCCCCCTCCGCGAACATTTGTCCTGCCAGCAGGAATGCGTGCGGGGTCGCCACTTTGATCCCCCCTTGTCCCCCTCCAGGATCCCGTGGAAGATGTACACGATTGGGAGGAGCAGGCCGACGACGACGCCTACGGAGGCATACGCGGTGAGGGTGCAGGAATCGGTGAGGTCGGGGTCGGATCCGAAGGGTGGTGGGGGGAAGATGACGCGGGAGAGGAAGAGGGTGTAGGCGAGGGAAAAGAGAAAGGAGTGGTCCTCGAGGGCGACCATACCATTGGCGGAGAGGATGATGATGACAGCGAGGGAGTTGTGCTAGAGGTGGAAGAAGAGGCGGAGACGGCAGGGGCAGTTTTGTTTTCACTGAATATTTCTCGTTTGTCAAAGTTTTATTTTTTCTTGTGATATTGTAAATGTTGAAGTGGATTTTATATCTTATATATAATTTTCAAGATACGGTAATACATTATTCATATTCGTTGATATCAACATCAACATCCATAATTATGTAGATATATATATATATATATGGAAATACTTATACATTTTTCCATAACTGACCATTTATATCGTCATGTTGATATCTTTTGTAGAATGATATTAGTCTTTATACTCTATATGATTATCTTAATGATATCGTCATGTTGGATAGCTAAATGGCTGCTTCCACCCCATTTTTCGATGAAATTTGGTTTTTTTGAAAAATACCGTCATGTATTTTCATCATTATATCCTTCTAATATATCATTCAAATTTCGTCAAAAATAGAGACTCTTATGCCTTCATCTAGAACATATAATTTTAACGGTATTATAATTACTGTAATCGACCTGTTTTAGATGGAGGACATTGGAGTTTTTGTTTCTGACGAAATTTGATGACATATTAAAGGGATATAGTGATGAAAATACGTGATGGTATTTTTCATAAAAATCAAATGTCAAAAAATGATGCAGTGGCAACCAGTTGGCTACCCTGAGGGAGCAGCCCCATTAAACCTTATATGGATATATCGATTTAGATATAAATTTTTGTTGATATGAATGTAATATCGATATTTGTATCCAGTTGAAAACTGATGCGGATACGGATGTCAGAATTTGTATGATATTGATACGATGTTGTATTAGATACACATGTATTTATATCTATACTACTTGTAATGGGAGATGGGGGTGGCCATTATATACAACTTATTATTTTCTATAGTTAATTATTTCACATATAAATTTTATTCTATTATAATAATATATATATACAAAGATTTAATTGAGACTTGGGGGGCCAAGCCCCCTCCCGCCCCCCCTTGTCTCCGTCCCTGTGGGTATTATTATTTGATAACTTGAGCTTAAACATTTTGGGTGATTGTCAACTGATCCATTTCAAAAAGTTGTTAAGACCAGCTTTCCTTATTAACAGACCGAAGACTTAAGTCCGGACGTTACAGTAACATATTGCAATAAGGATATTGTAGATGTAAATAAGATGTAACCTCGCAAAATATATTCCCTTGCTGAATAAAAAAATGTATATTAAATATTAGTATTCCTGGTGCATCAATAGGGATTTCTGCGAATTCCGGGTGTGCCTTAGTATTCTCAAACTCAAATTTCTTTATAAAATCACTACTCAAATCCACACATTTATTAGATGTATAGTTCTAAGCAGATATCTATATCCTCATCAGGTATCCATATTACAATGGGTATCCACATATTTTAATAAGAGCAATCTTAAACTAACCATTCATACAATATATTCTTAAGAAAAGATAATAAAAAATTGTTATATAAAATCTTCACATACATCCAAATAGAGTCAATTCTAGAGCAATTAAGGACATAAATTATTTCCAATGCTAGAAATATATATTAAATGGTAATATTGAAGATGCAAAACAGGTTGACACTTAGTTGGTGCATAACACATAATGTGTGAAGTTAGAGTGGGAACATCAAACATATGCAACACGTCGTGCATGAATATCATGAACTTATATTAATTAAAAAGTTAGTCTCTATTAATCAAAATTATTTGTATGTTAGAGGCATAAAAAGTTAGTTGCATATGAATCAGTGAGCGAATGAAGAGAAATATTGTCAAACTTTTATATAGGTAAATTGAAAGTAATTGGATAAGGGTTAAGTTCAGCTAGCTTAAATGATGAGAAACAAACACACATGTATATGTTCATGTGTATGCATATGCACATGTTTATGTGTATGTTTATATATTCGGGTTCAGGATGAGTTCTTGTTTGGATATTATTAAGAGAATTTCAAATTCGAACCCTCGTGAGTAGTAAGTTTCAAACCCAAATCCGTCTCAAGATAAATGGACAGATTTTGAGCCAATAAATTGGAACCTATTATAAAAAAGAGGAATCCTAGATGAAATAAATTGGACCCAAAGTCCTTGTCTGGTTTTCAGCAGCCCCACATGCCTCAAAGTGCAGTAGATCTACACGTTAAAATTAATACCTCCTCAGGAATGCCATAGACTATCAAGATCGCCCGTTTTCAAGCACAAATTGTAAAAAAGATTGCAATCTCTTAGATACCATATTTTGATGGTCCGTAGTCGAATCTTCAAATTGGTTCTTTATATAATCTGTTATCCATGATATCCAATTTGAATCAAATTGTGTTATTACAATCTATCAAAAGAAAGAAATGGAAGCATAAATCTAATTATTGTCGAGACCTCTCTATGATATCTTCATGTGCAAAATAAGAATCTAGTACTTTATCGTAATCAGCTTAACATCACCAATGGTGCAAACACAATTTAGTATCGAGAGATATAACTATCGTTCAGAATGGTCAAAAGATCGGAACAAAGCTAGTCCAACTGCAGATGCTCCTTCAAAGGTAGCCCCCGTCCCCGGGACTTCCAAGAAGTCAACTTGGCTACCTTTGATCCTTATCTCTTTTTTTTGAATTTTAAATATTTTCTAAAAATATCTGGATCACTATTTGCATTCAAATTTCAGCTCCATTCGAAACTCCAAACACATCTGTCAAGCTTAGCAAATATTAACAGTCTTAGAATCATTGAAAATGACCCTCGTAGATGGATGACTTTGGAATGTATGTTTACAAGAATTCTTACAACATTTGAAAATGACTACAAAATACAATATCTTATATGTAGCCACGCAACATATTTCAATATAGGGATTTTATCACCAATAATCATGTGTACTTTCATAATTAGGCGTTGAACAGTAACACCAAAACTTCAAAAATAATGCCACATCGAAAACTCAAGAAAAGTGAGAGCGGATTATAAGTGGTGGGGTTTACTACATGACAAGTTATTCGAAACCATTTTAGGTGGTTGTCAATGGCAACTTGTTAAGGTAAGTTTTGTTGTAATAAGGATTACCAGTGCATATATTAAACAGTAATACATCGGATCCAAATGAATTAACAGAGAAACAATACCGAATAAGATTACGTTAAACGTATGTTTCCCAATCATTATCCGATTATACAATGCAAACAGGAACCGATTAAAAGAAAAGAAACATAAACACGGGCATGATCCAGAAAGGGTAAAGCAAAAAAGATATTGCGGCAACCAAAATAAAATAAAGATCAGTTTAGAAGTCACCGAAGCGTCCATGAAATGGACTGTCTTTAGAGAAGATATCGCCCCCACAATACCGGTGCGTAGGGTACTGGCGATCTACTCCCAGGATACGACGGCTCACAATCGTTGTCGGCGCACACCAACGGGATCGTCCTCGATTGTACTTCAGAGAACTGCAGCCGAGAGAGGAAGAAGAAAACGTTCGTCCGTGAGAGGAAGAACCAGAGAGAGAGAGACGGCGTGAGAGAGGTTTTTCTTACAAGTGAAGAAAAACCGCATCGGGTGAGAGATATATATAGAGGGGCTCGCGTGCCCTAGCGCGCGGTTACCTTTTGTTTCCGAAAATGCGTCCCGAAAACGCAGCCTTTCGGATCCCAAAATCGTGCCCATAATGGCGAGTTGAATTCCCATTTAAGTCGACTTACCAAATTAATCGTGTGATTAATTTAATCGACATACCAAATGAAAACTATAGCAAAAGTATCGAGATCCGAATTGACTCTCCCGAGCCCGAGCCGGAGACGGAGCGGAGCGGAGCGCGCGCGCGTGTGTGGTCCTCCATTCCTCCTCTTTATTATTGCTACAAGAGCTTGGGGTGTGAACTCATATATAAGTCCACCAAAAGTTTAGTTCTCCACGATGTGGTACTAAACTTCCACCTAAACTTCCATATTTCAAATTTGGGAATTCCCAACTTTCCCTCCAAAACATTTGGTTTCCCAAGTGAAACCAAATTGAATGCCAATTGTAATTAATAGATTTTCCAATTAAAACCTATATATACAATTTTAATACAACAATCCCCCACGAATTCACCAATTTGAAAAAGAGATTCAAAAAGAATTAAGAGACTTCTTTCGGCTGCCCACACTTTGCTTTCAGTAAAGGTAACTTTCGGTTTGAACCTTTACCTGAGTTTGCTACTTTCACTTTAACAGGAACAAAGTGAACTATGCCTTGAACTTCAGACCTTAGTGTTAAAGTATACGGTAGAAACAACAAAGCGTTGTTCTTGGTACAATCTTCAGGATTTGTGCTCTTAAAGGCCATGCACTCTTATCCTGTTTCATGAGTGTGTTTAGGAAAGACCCTCTTCCTTTAACTGCGGCCCACAGTAACACTCACATAGGTGGCGTTCTCCAAGGATGCACTGCTAACATCCTACCCAAAGGCTTGAACCCATTCAGAGCCTACGCTCTTCCTAAACTTGCAGCTTAAATGGTACTCAGGCTTCCAGGGATAAGACGTGCCAACCAGTTCTCCAAACAGCTTGTTATTGCCACATTGAACCTACTTTGTGGGATCTCCACTCAGATAGGTTGGGTTGCTACTGTAGAGGAATTCCCAATGGGTCTTAGTCCCATCCCAAGCTTAGACTTTAGGATTAAAGATCTATCAAGTCCCTTAGTCAACGGATCTGCCGTGTTGTCGTTGGATCCAACAAAATCCACAGCCAACACTCATCGAGACACCAAATCCCTTAACGTCTTAAGTCTGATTTGTATGTGTCTCCTTCTTTTCTGATTGAACTTTGAAGTCTTGATCTTGGCAATTGTGGTCATATTATCACAATGTACTGAGATCGCAGGAACAGGCTGACCTATCATGGGAATTTCAGACAGAAGTTCCCTTAGCCATTCAGCCTCAATTCCAGTGGTGTCCAAAGCACACAGCTCGGCCTCAAAAGTGGATCGAGCTAGAATGGTCTGCTTCACAGACCTCCAGGAGACTGCACCGCCTCCAAGGGTAAATACATACCCTGTAACACCATTACTCCCAGACTCCTCTATTTTCCCTATCTAGCTTGCATCACTGTATCCTTCTAGTACAGAAGGATGTCTACCATAATGCAAACTAAGGGAAATAGTTCCCTTCAAGTATTTCAGTACTCGATCCAGAGCCTCCAGTGAGTACGGTCAGGACAGCTAGTGTATCTACTTAGCTTTGCAACCGAGAATGAAATATCAGGTCTCGTGCAATTTGTAAGATACATTAAACTTCCTATCACTTGTGAATACCTTAGCTGGGCTACAGGTACTCCACTTTTATTCTTAAACAGCGTTTTGGATGAATCAAAAGGAGTGTTTAAAGCTTTGCAATCTTGATAGCCAAATTTCTCAAGTACCTTCTCAACATAGTGAGATTGAGAAATTACAATCCCATCAACTGACCTTGTCAGTTTGAGACCCAAGATCACATCAGCAATACACATGTCCTTCATCTCAAGCTTGCTACTCAAGAAAGCCTTAGTCTCATTAATAATCCTCATATGTGATCCAAACAACAATATGTCATCAACATATAGGCACAAGACAATACACTCATCACCTTTCACTTTGGAATAGACACACTTGTCGGATTCATGAACCTCAAAGCCACATGACAAAATAGTTTTGTCAAATTTTTCATTCCACTGCTTTGGTGCTTGTTTCAATCCGTAAAGGGATTTGACAAGCTTCCAAACCTTTCCCTCATTCCCATGAGTCACAAGCCCATCAGATTGATCCATATAGATCTCTTCCTCAAGATCGCCATGCAAGAAGGCGGTCTTCACATCCATCTAGTGGATAGAGAGATCATATACAGATGCCAATGCTATGAGCATCCGGATTGTGGTCATCCTAGTCACAGGGGAATAGGTATCAAAGTAATCGATACCTTCCTTTTTGCCTAAAGCCCTTGGCAACTAATCTGGCTTTGTATTTTTCAATTGATCTGTCAGGTCTAAGCTTTCTCTTAAACACCCACTTACACCCAATGGTAGAGCACCCTTTGGATAAGTCAACCAACTCCCAAGTCCCATTAGCCATAATAGAATCCATCTCAGATTTGATGGCTTCCTTCCATTGTTTTGCTTCAGATGAAGCCATGGCTTCCTTGTAACTTGGGGGATCACCCTCGATCTGGTAGATAACGAAGTCGCTACCCATATCCTTCGCTATCCGAGGTCTTTTAATCCTCCTTGGCTCAATCTCTTCAAAAAGATCATTGGGTTCAGGTTGAGTCTCAACCCCCACATTCGATATCTTTTCCACTTGATCTGGAATAGATCCTGATGTAGATGCGCCCTCAATGGTCAGATTCTGAGGAATCCCAGTCTTCAACGGAAAGACATCCTCAAAGAAGGTAGCATCACGGAGTTCAACAATAGTGTTGACATTTATGCCCGGTATCTCGGATCGAATTACCAAGAACCTATATGCATAGCTATTTTCTAGATAACCTAAGAAGACCGCATCAACAGTTTTAGGACCAAGTTTTTTTCTCTTATGTTCTGGGACTAAAACCTTAGCGAGACAGCCCCACACTTTGAGATATCTTAAACTCGGTTTCCTATTTCTCCAAAGTTCAAAGGGACACTTTTCCATATGTCTTGGAGGCACCCTATTCAGAATATGGCAAGCTATATTCAAGGCTTCTCCCCACATATAGGTTGGAAGTCCAGAACTTTGTAGGAGAGCATTGATCATGTCAGTTAAGGTTCTATTTTTCCGTTCTGCTATCCCATTTGATTGCGGTGAATATGGGATCGTAACTTCATGAACTATGTCAAAAGATTTGCATTGTTCATCAAATAAGTTAGAGGTATATTCACCTCCTCTATCTGACATAAGGTGTTTAAACACTTTTCCTGTTTGTGTCTCAACCTCATTCTTAAAGATAAGAAATTTCTCTAAGGCTTCATCCTTGGTTTTCATTAGATATACATAGCAGTATCTACTGGCATCATCTATAAAGGTGATAAAGTATTTCTTATTGTCTCGGGTCAACACACCATTAAACTCACAGATATCCGTGTGCACTAGATCCAAGATCTCACTATCTCTAGAGACAGACTGAAAAGACTTCCTACGTGTCTTATTTGATGGGGAGGACGTCAGACCTATCTCCCTAGGATCCAGATACTCAGCAATAGCCACATTTACACATCATGACTAACATTCGGAATGTAAAGCAGGAAAAGTAAATAATAAAATGCTCAAAGGACATTTATATATTCATGGTTCCCAAAACATAACAGATTTGCAATAGAGTCCATAATATTTTATTACATGACTAACAACTTAAACTACAAAGGTATACAACAATTATTAAGACTATACAAGTGAAACTGTACCCTGTGTCTTGTACAAAGTGCGGAAGATCAAGCCACTACTGCTGCTCAACAACCTGTCAACCTGGATGGGTTTCCAAAGAAGTACGTATGAGCTAAAATGCTCAGTACAGCTACAACAGGCTAACACTACACTAAGCAGAAAGTGTAAAAGAGTAAAGAGAGAGATGTTCATGTTCCACTATTAATCATGAAATTGTTTCTTATTATTCCAACCCGTCAATAAATTATTCTTATAAGTTGCATGCAATTTGCTACTCGTACTTTGCAAGTGACGGTACTTTATTCATATCATGATCTAACTAATTATACATTTATCTACATGCGTTATTTGGGATAATCATATACGCATATGTACATAGGTATATTATTCAAGATATCTTGCCATCATTTGATTGTTCAGTTCAGATATTAATAGTCAAACTCAATAGTCACAACATATGCACTAGAGCACTCAACTCGAGCAAACAAACCTTAACTCCACCTTCAACTCATTTCCCCCAGCTTACCCGCCACGAGGGGAATACCCGGGAACGAGTGCACCGCGGCCAAACGGGACCGCACCAGATACACCCTTGTGGCAAAGTACGAGTCTTCGACGAGTGTCGTACTAGGGATGCGGACACACCGACTATACCCGTAGCACTACGCTCAACCGACAGAGTCGCGGAACACACCGACAGACCCGCGGAACTAGAACTAACACTCCATCTAGGACTCACTGGGACCACGAGAGTTGCGCCCCACTCTCGGGTATGCTAACTTCTCTAAACATGACACATACACCCAAACATCGATAAAGTGATAATTCAATGCATCTTTTCATCATTTAGTTGTTGAGCTCAAACAATAAAGGCATCATCTCAACAGTCACATCATGTGCACTGGAGCAACTAACTCATGATGTTGTTTCTACTATCCATACAACCGTTACAAGAGCACTCCAGAGAATAAAACCTCTCACTAATGTCTACTCCACAATTATAAGGTTGTATAAGAGATCAGTTTCCATTTTAGTGAATATAGCTTCCATACTAATCTTGACTAAGCCATGCCCACATAGAGAAATTCTTCTACATATCGATCCAAGCATCATAGTACAAAACACATTCACATTATCCAAAAAGAACATACATTCGACTTATGGCTGAAAATTTCAAAGATTTGGTAAAGAATAGTGTCCATAGATTTTGTTTGACCAATTTACATAATTAGCTCAAGACAGTTGATGTAAAGGCTTCTGAATATTAATCGTTGGTCAGACTTGAAGTGATATCCATTATTTCTATTTCAAACGTTCCTATAAATTCATATTATATACATTAATGCATGATACTGAGATTTAGTATTTTTTTTAACGTCTGAAATTTAAGACCATAAACTTAAGGCCGTTTATGTACATGTCTTAAATAATAGTGCCTCGTATTTCCTATGGCTATTATAAACGTAAGTTGCCTTCTGGTTTTCCATATAAACAGACGAGGGATTTAAGATTTTAAAATATATAATAATAGGCGTTACTTTTTACATCTCACGAATTCAACTAGAATCTCAGGGTTTCTCTTCTTTTGTTTTTAGCTTAACGTCAAGGCAACAAGAATAGAATCCATACACAAGAAATGTGATCATGTTTTATGGGATAATAGATCTATGATGAAATACAAACCAAATCACGTGGAACTATTAAGATTGTACGGATCTAACAATGAATAGAGATGGGAACACTTTACACATATACATCTGCATACAAGTATCCGTGAGCTATTTTTTTTGTCATAACCCGAACATAATCCATGTTTAACCATATTATATCCGTTCCATTTTTTTTTTACTATTCTTACTTAATATATAAAATGATTTAGCAATTTTCTCATTACATTTCTTTTATTCAACAGGAACATGAACAATCGAAAAAATACCACATGAAGGGAGAAACCCTATCCAGCAAGAGGGACACGAGGGTCCATGGGACATATGAAATGCGAGAAAATCGCAAGAAAAAGGGGAGGGGACCGTACCTATATGTTGTTTGTGCATCAACGTCATATGTCCATTCGAAGTAGTTCCACGCTTCATCATGATCACGAAAATCCTCTAAATCAAAATAATCCCTTGCTTAGATCTAACCCACAACAAAATCTTGAAATACAAGGAACGAGAGAGATGATCTTACATTTCTAGTGCTAGATCCGTGTAGAGGATGTCGAGGGAAAACTTCCCCACAAAAATAGTAGAGGACAACCAACTCCACCAATGCTCCGTCGGAGCTCCAGCGATCTTGAGAGGTGGGGGATGGTGAGTGGTGGCTAGGGTTTGCAAGTGAGAGGAGAGAGCAGCCCATGTGTCCTTTTATATCTCAAAAATCATACTTGGGCGGATCTCTTAGATGGATCTTGCCCAATCCCATATAACCATTTCAGATTTGACCCATCCTCACTAAAATGATCATATCTCACTCATCCGATATCCGATTTACAAAATTTCGGATGCGTTGGAATCCTGACGACGATACGCATCCAACAAGTCAAATATGATACAATCAGATCGAAATTGGATTTTTCATTAATTTCTTATGAACCACAACTATTTGATTATCATCAACTTAAAAAAAAGTTGTGGGGCTAAAATCAGGGGTTTCACATCATAACAATCTTAAAACAAGTCTCGTCCTCGAGACTTCAGGAATCGGTATTGGTAGTATTCTCTGTCTATTCATATCATGTGTTGTATACATCCACGATATCATACCTAATATCCATTACATCATGTAAAGATATTATTGGGATAGGACATGTGTCTATTACGATATGTGAAAGGCTATCTACAGACCTTAAGGTTATAATTTTTGAAAAAAAAAATCCTAATATGCATCTTTCTTAGCTTGAAGGCGATAACAATCTTAAAAGGACTCTTCCTATTTCTCCTAGAGATGCATTCGCATCTGCAGTCTACTTATCACGAGAGTGATAACAATCTTAATAAAACGGTTTGTTATTACTGTCAACGACAAATAATTTTAAGAAATTACAGTTGACACCTTCGATATGTTACAAGAGTTCTTCATATTTCGTCAAAATATGTACATGCATCTACATTCCACTTATCACGAGAGTGATAACAATCTTAATAGGACCTTTGCTATCGTGGTCAACGACAACAATCTTTAACGATTGTGGTTATCACCTTTAGTGATAATACTCTTAAAGCATTCCCTTGTTACTCAGGAAGATGGATCCATATCCATGCTCTACTTATCACGAGAGTGATAATCATCTTGATAAGATCCTTTTTATCGTAATCGGTGATAACAACTTTAAGTGGATTATAATCAACCTTTACTGATAAGAATATCCAAACAAAAAGTTATATCACCCTCAATGAGTACAAACAAAAGAAATGGTGTTATCGCAGCCAGCGATAACAATCTTAAAAAGAATCAAGACATCTCTTTCAGTCCTTGAGCTTGTCTTACAAATTAATGTAGACTACTTGATAAGAGTCTCTATATCACGTCACTACAATTTGACATTTATCAATCTTTGAACTCATCGTCGTAATTATAATCATCAAGAAGGATATAATCCATGCGTCAGTACTATTTGTATAGGTATACCCTGCACTATCAAGCAATAAACAAGGAACATGTTTCATGAATATACTAATAAACATATTGTCTATACAGGAACATTTGATAGTTATCAGATTCATTACACCAATCACCTGCCTTGAGTATATTTTTGTCCCCTCTCATCAACATCTTGATTCTTTCATACCGTGCTCTAACAATAACATTATGGTCTTACTACGGACATTCAGCTTGACTATGACCCCTTTGGCCACATGTATAGCATCGTCGAGGCCTGCTACTTCCCCTTGTTCCTTTAGTAGTCGAACTTTTTGTAGTCTCGTGCATTGCTTCCAAAGGTAGGGAACCATTATAAGTTATTGAAACAGGCATCACAATCTGTTGCCCACCCTGGTCATTTTCACGTAATTTTTCTCCGTTCAATTTCATATCGTGATGTAAGTCTTCCATGCGAGATATGACTTCTACCATCTCGCGGATAGTGGATGGTCGATAAGAAGAGAGTCTATGTTGAATATCAAGGCGAAGTCCACACCAAAACTTTAAGATCCGTTCATCTTCACACATTTCAAGCATGGGTGAATGACGTGCTAACTCATCAAATTTGATCTGATATTCTCTAGCTGACATCGATCCTTGTTGCAACTCGTCCAATTCTTTTCTTTTTCTCCTAACCCAGAAATCAGGAAGAAATTGTTCTCTAAATGACTTCACAAAATTATCCCAAGTCAAAGGATGTGGTAAATGTCGGGATAAAGCGCTCCACCAATGCTTTGCATGACCGCTCAAGGAGTATTCAGCAAATGGCACCCAACAGTCTTTGGGTGCTTGGATAATCTTGAGAACTTTCCCAATCTTTTCTAACCAAGCATCAGCATCCTCAGGATCAGTATCTCCCACAAACTCTGGTACTTGACCCTTGCAATAGCTAGCAAATATTTTCCGATGCTTCTGAAAAATATCCTCATTAGATAGATGGGGAAGTGTAACTCTAGTAGTACCCATGCTTTGAAGGGTACGAACGGAATCTTCAAATCCATCAAGTCTTCGCTCTACGGTCTGTAGTCTCCTATCCATACTTTGGATCATGTCCATCATCATTGCCAACTGACTAGCAATCTCAGCGTTCGAAAGCGACATGATTCTACAAGAATCGATTACACTCATAAGTCTCTAGATATCTAAGTCTTCATATATTAGGACTCTTGTACGGGAACCATTCCTGTTGGACTAAACATTATAGTCAGAGGACCCTGATGTATTCCATACATTCCAAATACCATTAATAATCACAAGTATAAATGTTGGCTAATGGAGTATCCTTGCTCTGATACCATCTGTGACGCCCGCCCCGTGGGGAGGACGTCAGACCTATCTCCCTAGGATCCAGATACTCAGCAATAGCCACATTTACACATCATGACTAACATTCGGAATGTAAAGCAGGAAAAGTAAATAATAAAATGCTCAAAGGACATTTATATATTCATGGTTCCCAAAACATAACAGATTTGCAATAGAGTCCATAATATTTTATTACATGACTAACAACTTAAACTACAAAGGTATACAACAATTATTAAGACTATACAAGTGAAACTGTACCCTGTGTCTTGTACAAAGTGCGGAAGATCAAGCCACTACTGCTGCTCAACAACCTGTCAACCTGGATGGGTTTCCAAAGAAGTACGTATGAGCTAAAATGCTCAGTACAGCTAAAACAGGCTAACACTACACTAAGCAGAAAGTGTAAAAGAGTAAAGAGAGAGATGTTCATGTTCCACTATTAATCATGAAATTGTTTCTTATTATTCCAACCCGTCAATAAATTATTCTTATAAGTTGCATGCAATTTGCTACTCGTACTTTGCAAGTGACGGTACTTTATTCATATCATGATCTAACTAATTATACATTTATCTACATGCGTTATTTGGGATAATCATATACGCATATGTACATAGGTATATTATTCAAGATATCTTGCCATCATTTGATTGTTCAGTTCAGATATTAATAGTCAAACTCAATAGTCACAACACATGCACTAGAGCACTCAACTCGAGCAAACAAACCTTAACTCCACCTTCAACCCATTTCCCCCAGCTTACCCGCCACGAGGGGAATACCCGGGAACGAGTGCACCGCGGCCAAACGGGACCGCACCAGATACACCCTTGTGGCAAAGTACGAGTCTTCGACGAGTGTCGTACTAGGGATGCGGACACACCTGACTATACCCGTAGCACTACGCTCAACCGACAGAGTCGCGGAACACACCGACAGACCCGCGGAACTAGAACTAACACTCCATCTAGGACTCACTGGGACCACGAGAGTTGCGCCCCACTCTCGGGTATGCTAACTTCTCTAAACATGACACATACACCCCAAACATCGATAAAGTGATAATTCAATGCATCTTTTCATCATTTAGTTGTTGAGCTCAAACAATAAAGGCATCATCTCAACAGTCACATCATGTGCACTGGAGCAACTAACTCATGATGTTGTTTCTACTATCCATACAACCGTTACAAGAGCACTCCAGAGAATAAAACCTCTCACTAATGTCTACTCCACAATTATAAGGTTGTATAAGAGATCAGTTCCATTTTAGTGAATATAGCTTCCATACTAATCTTGACTAAGCCATGCCCACATAGAGAAATTCTTCTACATATCGATCCAAGCATCATAGTACAAAACACATTCACATTATCCAAAAAGAACATACATTCGACTTATGGCTGAAAATTTCAAAGATTTGGTAAAGAATAGTGTCCATAGATTTTGTTTGACCAATTTACATAATTAGCTCAAGACAGTTGATGTAAAGGCTTCTGAATATTAATCGTTGGTCAGACTTGAAGTGATATCCATTATTTCTATTTCAAACGTTCCTATAAATTCATATTATATACATTAATGCATGATACTGAGATTTAGTATTTTTGTTAACGTCTGAAATTTAAGACCATAAACTTAAGGCTGTTTATGTACATGTCTTAAATAATAGTGCCTCGTATTTCCTATGGCTATTATAAACGTAAGTTGCCTTCTGGTTTTCCATATAAACAGACGAGGGATTTAAGATTTTAAAATATATAATAATAGGCGTTACTTTTTACATCTCACGAATTCAACTAGAATCTCAGGGTTTCTCTTCTTTTGTTTTTAGCTTAACGTCAAGGCAACAAGAATAGAATCCATACACAAGAAATGTGATCATGTTTTATGGGATAATAGATCTATGATGAAATACAAACCAAATCACGTGGAACTATTAAGATTGTACGGATCTAACAATGAATAGAGATGGGAACACTTTACACATATACATCTGCATACAAGTATCCGTGAGCTATTTTTTTGTCATAACCCGAACATAATCCATGTTTAACCATATTATATCCGTTCCATTTTTTTTTACTATTCTTACTTAATATATAAAATGATTTAGCAATTTTCTCATTACATTTCTTTTATTCAACAGGAACATGAACAATCGAAAAAACACCACATGAAGGGAGAAACTCAATCCAGCAAGAGGGACACGAGGGTCCATGGGACATATGAAATGCGAGAAAATCGCAAGAAAAAGGGGAGGGGACCGTACCTATATGTTGTTTGTGCATCAACGTCATATGTCCATTCGAAGTAGTTCCACGCTTCATCATGATCACGAAAATCCTCTAAATCAAAATAATCCCTTGCTTAGATCTAACCCACAACAAAATCTTGAAATACAAGGAACGAGAGAGATGATCTTACATTTCTAGTGCTAGATCCGTGTAGAGGATGTCGAGGGAAAACTTCCCCACAAAATAGTAGAGGACAACCAACTCCACCAATGCTCCGTCGGAGCTCCAGCGATCTTGAGAGGTGGGGGATGGTGAGTGGTGGCTAGGGTTTGCAAGTGAGAGGAGAGAGCAGCCCATGTGTCCTTTTATATCTCAAAAATCATACTTGGGCGGATCTCTTAGATGGATCTTGCCCAATCCCGTATAACCATTTCAGATTTGACCCATCCTCACTAAAATGATCATATCTCACTCATCCGATATCCGATTTACAAAATTTCGGATGCGTTGGAATCCTGACGACGATACGCATCCAACAAGTCAAATATGATACAATCAGATCGAAATTGGATTTTTCATTAATTCTTATGAACCACAACTATTTGATTATCATCAACTTAAAAAAAAGTTGTGGGGCTAAAATCAGGGGTTTCACAACAGCGAATCCAAATGAATTAACAGAGAAAAAATACCGAATAAGATTACGTTAAACGTATTTTTCCCAATCATTATTCGATTATACAATGCAAACAGGAACCGATTAAAAGAACAGAACATAAACACGGGCATGATCCAGAAAGGGTAAAGCAATAAACATATTGCGGCAACCAAAATGAAATAAAGATCAGTCTAGAAGTCACTGAAGCGTCCATGACATGGACTGTCCTTAGAGAAGATATCGCCCCCACAATTCCGGTGCGTAGGGTACTGGCGATCTGCTCCCAGGATACGACGGCTCACGATCGTCGTCGGCGCACACCAACGGGATCGTCCTCGATTGTACCTCAGAGAACTGCAGCCGAGAGAGGAAGAAGAAAACGAAGTATCGAGATCCGAGATCCGAATTGACTCTCCCGAGCCCGACCCCGAGCCCGAGCCCGAGCCCACGCCCGAGCCCGAGCCCGAGATGGAGCGGAGCGGAGCGCGCGCACGCGCGTGTGTGGTCCTCCATTCCTCCTCTCTACTATTGCTACAAGAGCTTGGGGTGTGAACTCAATATATAAGTCCAACAAAAGTTTTAGTTCTCCACGATGTGGTACTAAACTTCCACCCAAACTTCCATATTTTAAATTTGAGAATTCCCAACTTTCTCTCCAAAACATTTGGTTTCCCAATTGAAACCAAATTGAATGCCAATTGTAATTAATAGGTTTTCCAATTAAAACCTATATATACAATTTTAATACAACAAGCTTTCCTCATTAACGGATCCCGTACACAAGCATGAGACATTGCAAATGTTATAAGAGTGGTTTCCCTATGTAGAGGAAAATGTTCCCCGAGAGGTAGGGCCAATTCTACAAAAAGATAGGAGGAAAAAACTACACGAAAAGTGCAGACGTCGGTGTAACTGCGAATAAGTATTGTGTCATGTCACGACAAGGACATTGCGAAATACCTCAATCCCAAAAATTGCCCCCCACATCGGATAACTCATGAAACGTGAGAGTGGGTTATCATGATCGACTCCGACCCAATAAGTGTTGGGTATTATTACTTGATAACTTGAGTTTAAGCATTTCGGTTGGTTGTTAAGTGGATCCAATCGACTCCGACCCAATAAATTGTCATGATCAAGGACATAAGCCCGAGACATTGAAAATTTTAAATTACACATCCGAAAAAATTGTTAACCATTACATTACATAACCATGTGTTAACGTTCATCAACATTCTTCTGTTAACATTTTTGCTCTTCCAACCTATCAAATTTGTAAATATCGCTTCTCCTTTCTCTTCCCATCAAGAGAAGCGCCGAATCCATGCACAACCATACACTTCCTGATGCTCTTCTCATACTCCATGGTAGCACTCAGAAATTTGGTCCCATCCTACCACATCTGATCATAATTAAATGCGATGGTGAACGTCACTTTAGATGCACAAAATAATTACTCATCTGCCAAACATGTGGATGCAAGTTAAGTATAGGGACAAATAACTTATAACATCTCAGGCTTAGGTGACCAGGCCGTTATAATTGAAAATTGATCTTAACAACTTGTTGGATTTCGATCCGATTGGACCTATTGAAAACTGCCCAAAATACTTAGCCAAGTTGTCAAATAATAATCCCCACCAGTTTAAAATCCACACACACCTGTAACTTTCCAATGTAGGGTTCTTGAATATGTAAATGTATGGTTGTATTTGGAGATTGAGGTATTACAACTTTCTCCACTTACATTCGCAACGTCCTCGTTGCAACATGATCCGTCGCTTATTCCCACTGACAGTGGGGGTTGCATGCTCGTGCTCCAGGTAGCCTTTTCCGCATATCTATTTGTGGAGTTGACTCTACCTCTCGGGTAGCCAATTCTACAATCTAGGGAAATTTTCCTCTATAATTGTCCGAAGACCTAAACCTGAGACAAAATCCCTTTACCAATAAGCTAAGGACTTCGGATAAAGGAAGCAAGCTAGGATATGTGGAAATTATTTAATTCCATGTCCCTGAATAGTGATCCTGATTGTTTCCTTTGGAATCTCGTGGTGTATAACACGATAAAAAAAGGAAGAATTATTTCTCCCTAGGTTAACAAGATCATACGGGCGTATGGAACAAATGGTATCCATCCAGAGTATCATCCTAACACTGCTCGCATCCCTTCCTAGATAAACGACAGATTAATGAGTGGTTTCTCCCTTGCTAACACTTTGCCCCCACATTGCAACTTCACCAAAAACATTTGGGATATTTACTTCTCGCCAATGACGACCTTTTTCCTGAACACTGGTATTCACTGGGGTGATTTCTTCTGAAACTAATTTGACCAATCTCACAGCATCGTATATTAAATGTTGTTTGAAATAAGTTCAAAGCCATTTACTGCTAACCTACTTTGATATTCATTCCGAGGACATTACGTACGTTGGTTCCATCTTTTATCTTATTACAGTCAACAATACCAAATTCTTGCATACGAGACCATTACCAATGCTTCAAATCGCAAGATGCATTGACATATCAATATCTTGATTGTTTTAATTTGAATGTCGCGGTCAACCTGAAGTTAGAATACGTAGTGCCCGTTCCGTAGGAGAATAAGCAGGAATATTGATAGAGAATAAGGGGAATAAAGGTGTATTTTCCGTTCGACTGGAGGATAAGAATAAGAAAATAATGTGAAATAAAGGTAGCTAAGATAGGACAAAGATAAGAATAAAAGTGAAATAAGATAGAATAATAAGGAATAGTCGTACCCCCGACCTCTTATTTCAGGGCCTATTCTTCAACCAAACTGCCGTAAAGTCATGGCAAAGGATGTTATTTAATACAGAGTCAAATACAACCCACCTTATCTGTAATCCAATATATAAGAACTGTGGGGTCTAAAGACGCTCAACTTCAAAGCTATCGAAACGCGATGTCCTCACGAGCGTCAACAGTATGTCAAAAACAATGCGACAACAGAAGCAAAACAGAGGACGTCTTCTTCCGGTTGATTCCTGGCAGGAGGAGAAAAACTGATAGTAGCAATCATCATCTCTCTCAGAGAACGAAGCACCGGCAGTTAATATTTTGGTCTAATTATTACATGTCATGATTTATTAATTAAGAACTCAGAACAAGTGATGAAATTGCCATTACTTGAATAGAATTGAATCGAATGAATCAAACTATAAGTACTGACTAACTAATATATATTAGATCATTTATTTCAACAAGGAAAGCAAAGAGTGAGGACGGAAAGCCCTCATGCGAGAAAATCTTCGAAGCTCCAGAGCTGCAATGGCACATCCTGCGTGTAGTTCCCGCTGTTGAAGTTACCCACGCGAACCTCATCGTCGTCGTTCCCTCCACCGTAGGGCTCCTCTTCCTGCAGGAAGTTCATGAACTTATTAATGGCCTCGAGCTCCTCGGACAGCTTTGCATCGCCGCGGAAACCGGAGGACGAGAAGCTCTCACTGGCAGCAGAAGCGCCGGCGGAAGGAACCACATTGGAAGAACCCTCCAGAGAGCTACCGGCACTGGTAGCAGCAGGAGACCACGATGAGCTGCTGTTGCCAGTGCTGTAGACCTGCTGCGGATAGATCGGCGCCGCCTGCAGCTGGGGCTGCTGCTGGTCGTCCAAGTAGAAGTGGTCCTCATTGGGGAAGTTGACCTTGGCCTTCTTCCCGCGGATGCGCAGCGCCTCCCTGTCGTAGGCGCGGGCGGCCTCCTCGGCGGTGTTGAAGGTGCCGAGCCACACGCGCACGCCCTTCACGGGGTCTCTGATCTCTGCGGCCCACTTCCCCCACGGCCTCTGCCGGATGCCTCGGTAGAGGTTCTTCTTCTCACGTTCCCTCTTTTTGCCTGTTACTGTACAGTTGAACAAAACCATCATTGGTAATCATCAGTAAAGAACCGATGAGTCAGCAGCATATTCAAGTGGGTTTGAACAACATACTACAGACCTGGAGTGGAGTCAGGCCAGATGTCGGAGGCGGTGGCAAGGTGGTGGCGAGAGGAGTGGTTGGAGGGGGCGGGGATGAGGTTGGAGAGGATGGAGCCGCCGCACATGTTGCCGGGTGTGATGAAGACTTGATTGTGCAAATGGAGAGCTGGGATTGGGTTGGGGGAGGTGGGATGGTGATATATATAGGAGTGAGGAAGGTTCTGGGAACGTGGGGATAGAGAGGAAGTGGCTGCGCATGTTGGCTTTATCTGAGAAAGGGAGAGGCAGCCGCAACGCAATAGGTTGTAAGAGATGACCACTTTGTGATAGGAGGCTTCCAGCAGTGTGCATGGCGTTGAACAACAAGACAAAGGAAAGGAAAGCGTCCACGATACGACTCTCAGCGGTAATAGATAGGATGGCCGTCGTTGAACACGCGCCTTTGATGGGGAGAGAGGCACTCCCTGTCGGTCTATGACTCTCTATCGCTTTCGCTCGCGTTGCGTTTACTTTTTGTCGTTTAGCGTTGCTGTCTCATTGCTTCCGACTTCCTCTGTTTTCGGATTTTTTACGTTTATGCATTTATACCCCTTCAATCTCTATGAGTATATACAGTCATGTAAATCATGTAATTTGAGAGGCTTTTGAATACCCTTCTGGCCTCCTAACGTTGGCCATGCACACTAAGAAAAAATTGCACTTTAGTGAATTTCTTTCAAAATTCTTCACTAAATCATTTAATTATTAAATATATCAATGATATTATTCGTTACGAAATTATTTTTTACACTAGAAATCAACAACAAATATCATATCCATTCATATATCATTAGCGACGGTGCACATAGCGATACTTATCAATTGCTATTTTCAAAATTTAAGCCGATCGTCGCTAAATTTTGAACTAAAAAAATCTTATGATTTGCTAAAATTTTGAAAAATAACAACGTATAAGTGCCACTTCGCTAATGACATAGCAACGGATATGGTATTCATCGCTAATTTTTGGTGTAAAAAATAAATTTGCAACGACTAATACCATCATTATACATCTCACAATGACTGTTTTAGTGATGGATTTTGAAAAAAAACGTCACTATACCCAATTTTATTGTATTGACAATTTTATTTTGTATAATGTGCGCTTAGAATCTTGAGCTTTATTAGGAAAATACAATGTCCAACAAGCAATTCTTTACGTGATTACTTTCAATATACCATTATTAATTTCCATTTAATTCGCACACACATATGCAACATTGTAAATTTCAAAATAGAATATAAAACTTGTACCTAGAAGAAAGATGGAGGAGAAGAGTTGGTGGTCATGGAACGAGTAGGGTTACTATCAATCATGGGGTGGCTGAGTAGGTGTTGGTCGTCAATTAGAGGGTGACCAAGGAGGCAACCATCTAGGGGCAGTTGGTGGACAATGAGGTAGTCATTGAAGAGGTAGATAGTGTTCATGGAAGCACACATCAAGAAGGTGAAAAGAGACTAAAGAGGCTAATGTTAATAATATGGGGAATGGCCAAGTACACTACAAGAAAATGTCAGCCATGTTCGTTGATGCATGGTCCCTATGATAGCTGAGGGATGGTCAGTTAGCGATCGACCCTTTTGGTTTACGTAAGCAGCTACACGTCCTATTCTTGTGTTCCTTATGATTTCTGAGAGGACGATCTTTACTAAATCCCAAAATAATCAAAATCATAGGGGATGATCTATTAAGATTGTCCCCTTCTGGCCACGAACACCTAGGTTCCATTTGGGAACTTGAAGCACTCGTAAATGATGGTCTTTATCATCCCCTATGTACTTTTGTCTCTATCCCAATAGATGATGTGACCACCATCATATGGCTCTAACGCACAGTTGATTGTGTGTCCCATTTTCCCATAAACCCTCATTGGTTCCATTTGGGTGCTCGAAGTATGAAACAGTCCCCTCTAGCTCCATCCTAAGTGACCACCATCCTACAATCAGAGGAGATGGTCTCAATCGACCATCTTCTATATCCGTAAACACTCATTGGTTCCATTTAGGTGCTCGAAACATCATCAGAAGATAGACTTGATTGTCCTCTATACTTTTGTCTCCATTCCATAGGATGAAGTGATTGTCATTCGCCAACTAGTGTATACAGACAATTGCAATTGCCCCCTCATGGTGTCTCTGTTTCAAGAGATGAAAAAACTATCATATGCCAACTAAAGGGGCACGAAGTATGAAACTGTCCCCTCTAGCTCGAAGTATGAAACTGTCCCCTCTAGCTCCATCCTAAGTGACCACCATCCTACAATCAGTAGAGATGGTCTCAATCGACCATCTTCTATATCCGTAAACACTCATTGGTTCCATTTAGGTGCTCGAAACATCATCAGAAGATAGTCTTGATTGTCCTCTATACTTTTGTCTCCATTCCATAGGATGAAGTGACTGTCATTCGCCAACTAGTGTATAAAGACGATTGCAATTGCCCCCTCTTGGTGTCTCTGTTTCAAGAGATGAAAAAACTATCATATGCCAACTAAAGGGGCACGAAGTATGAAACTGTCCCTCTAGCTCGAAGTATGAAACTGTCCCCTCTAGCTCCATCCTAAATGACCACCATCCTACAATCAGTAGACATGGTCTCAATCGACCATCTTCTATATCCGTAAACACTCATTGGTTCCATTTAGGTGCTCGAAACATCATCAGAAGATAGTCTTGATTGTCCTCTATACTTTTGTCTCCATTCCATAGGATGAAGTGACTGTCATTCGCCAACTAGTGTATACAGACGATTGCAATTGCCCCCTCTTGGTGTCTCTGTTTCAAGAGATGAAAAAACTATCATATGCCAACTAAAGGGGCACGAAGTATGAAACTGTCCCCTCTAGCTCGAAGTATGAAACTGTCCCCTCTAGCTCCATCCTAAGTGACCACCATCCTACAATCAGTAGACATGGTCTCAATCGACCATCTTCTATATCCGTAAACAATCATTGGTTCCATTTAGGTGCTCGAAACATCATCAGAAGATAGTCTTGATTGTCCTCTATACTTTTGTCTCCATTCCATAGGATGAAGTGACTGTCATTCGCCAACTAGTGTATACAGACGATTGCAATTGCCCCCTCTTGGTGTCTCTGTTTCAAGAGATGAAAAAACTATCATATGCCAACTAAAGGGGCACGAAGTATGAAACTGTCCCCTCTAGCTCGAAGTATGAAACTGTCCCCTCTAGCTCCATCCTAAGTGACCACCATCCTACAATCAGTAGAGATGGTCTCAATCGACCATCTTCTATATCCGTAAACACTCATTGGTTCCATTTAGGTGCTCGAAACATCATCAGAAGATAGTCTTGATTGTCCTCTATACTTTTGTCTCCATTCCATAGGATGAAGTGACTGTCATTCGCCAACTAGTGTATACAGACGATTGCAATTGCCCCCTCTTGGTGTCTCTGTTTCAAGAGATGAAAAAACTATCATATGCCAACTAAAGGGGCACGAAGTATGAAACTGTCCCCTCTAGCTCGAAGTATGAAACTATCCCCTCTAGCTCCATCCTAAGTGACCACCATCCTACAATCAGTAGAGATGGTCTCAATCGACCATCTTCTATATCCGTAAACACTCATTGGTTCCATTTAGGTGCTCGAAACATCATCAGAAGATAGTCTTGATTGTCATCTATACTTTTGTCTCCATTCCATAGGATGAAGTGACTGTCATTCGCCAACTAGTGTATACAGACGATTGCAATTGCCCCCTCTTGGTGTCTCTATTTCAAGAGATGAAAAAACTATCATATGCCAACTAAAGGGGCACGGTTCATTGCTATCAACCCTTACATGTTCATTTGCCATGTCTAGAATGATATAATACTCGCCACATATGCTCTTAAAGATTGTTTGGACGCCAAACACTGTCACAAATAAATTCCTGCTTGTTATATCACAGGGTGACCTACCTTCAGTAATTGTTGCTACCATATTCATGATCTTAAAGGACAAAAAGCAAAGAAATTAAGTAGGAATTTATCTACATCTATTACAGGTTTGATCCTTAATTTTTGATAAGTCATTTAAAATGATCTTTATTTAAAGATTAAAAATTATAGGTAATAGACCATGATTAGTATTGTTATCTATTCTAGTAAATTTTCTTGAAATATTTTGTTGAGCTAGATGTAATATTAATAACAAACTCAAGAAGGTTGTAAATTTTTTGCCACATTGATAGAATGTTTGTCAAATATTTAATTTGACTCATATGGAGTACATATGTCTTATGAGAACTAAGTAACTTATTGATAAATCCGCAATTCGTCACCTTTATTCTTTCATTTTGATCTCAAATCTCTAGCTAAATGCATGTATATATCATTGCTTTGTTAAAAAAATTCTCAAAAAAATCACAATTGATATTATATACAATACTAAACAAAATATTATATTTATTGCTAAAATAATAGAATAACGAAAAGAAAAAGAAGAAGATTCTGAATGACCCTAATCCCTGAGTCCCAATCATCATGATGACTGGGTCGACAAGGAATAATGTCGGGGGAGATAAGGGCTAAAAATATAATAAAACCCTAATTGTTAATTCCCCAATAAACCTAATTTGGGACCTATA